>JANRGW010152596.1:41741-139290 GCA_024733675.1 Psilopsiagon aymara
CAAGCCCTTAATATTTGAATTCTTACCACAAATATCAAGTAGAAGCAACTAGAAAATTAATTTTCATATTGCAAATTTATATTTACATAAAACTAGCTGTTTCTCTGAAATAGAATCCCATACTGCTCTAGAGCCCTAAGAAGGTAACTGCACCTCAGTAGTCACTTCTCACATGCATTATGCCTTCTGCAGTCCAGCTCAGGTCCTAGCTATAGGGTTTCTGGGAGGCAACATTCCTCTATTTTTACAGGAGAAACCATACCCAAGCTAAATACAAGACAAACCAACCCAAGTTTCACTGTAATTGTACAAAACTCAGTAACAATTCTGTTATTCCTTTTACTCTTTCCCTCTGTGAGATGCAAGAAATTGAAGGCAAGCCTGACTGGGCGAGGCAAGCCGGCAAGGCTTTCCTGCTCAGCACCAGAATCTTCAGTTACATCAGTCACATACATAAAGGTATGGGGATTTCTTGTGGTCCCCCAGCATGGCTCAATTTCTCTTCAGGACAGGAAGAGATCATACTGGTTTCTCCATTCACCTCTCCAGAGCACAGAAGACCTAGCCCTGTTTGTGCAGCTCCACAGGAAAGCATGCAGCAGGAGCATTTCCCTCTCAGCTTATGAGGATTTGGTGGCAGGCAGCTAATACATCCCATAAAAGACAGCTAGACAGATTTATTCTCAGTGTTCACAGTAATCAGCTGAAACAGGAAGAAAGGCCAGCAGTTAGAGCCAGACATTCTTCCTGTAGAGCTGTTTTGTTACTCCCCTCCCCCTACCAAGTGAGTATCCATGTATTAGTCATGGCAACACATTGCAAGATCGCATCCTGGGTTTTGTACTGTGTTATAACTGGCCATTCATGACAGAACAGATATTTTCTGCTGGAAGCATTTTCATTTCATCCTGTATTCTTACCTGATGAAGAGACTCAATGCTCATTCATCCTCTAGCTTATGCAGTAGTCATCTATTTACATCAGGGCTAAGTCTGCCAAACAGAGCAGGACCACAGACCACATCAGCCAGCCTCCTCTCACTGTCAATGTGCCCTTAAAAGAGCAGCTATTAGCAAAGATTTACCCTCCCCATCCACATCGCTCTGCTGCTAGAGGCTCAATACAACATGCTTGCTAACAGAGAACCATCTGCGATAAGCCAAAGGGATTTACTGCTTATCCTTTGAAGGGTTTTCCACTCAGGAGAGTCCTATAAGGGGCTGAGGTCATGCAAATGTGCATGCAACTTACCTACAGCAAGCAGGAAGAAGCACCCCAAAAGTGCATTGAGATGTCCTCACACAGCAGTTTTAGCAACAACTTGGGCATAACATAAAGGTTTTACTCTTCAGATGCTGAACCTATGGATAATTCATCCACAGCAGAAAACCTTTTCTGCTGAAGTCAATAAGCACCAGGCAGTAAAAATACCACAAAAAACCCAAGCCCTCAAACACACACACAGAGTCTCAAACCCACCCTTCTTTCACCTTCTTTAGAAGGACATCTCAGACAAGTACTTCACAGGGCTCTGGACCCAAATACCCAGCAGCACACCCACGATCCACAACACTGACAGTTCATAATGCAATTTTATTTTTCCTTTGTACAAAAACAAATATAAAATTTAAATCCAATAGAAAGTGTATACTAGCCATGACAAGTTTACATTACAATAAGACAGGACAATGCGATGTGTACCGAACACCACATTTGTTTTAAAACTCTCAGTGATACATGCACTATATAAAAATTGCTAGAACTTTTAACTTATTTCTACCAAGAATATCCAGGTACCAAGACACTCAAGAACCAAAAGTAATCTTGATAGGCAGTATCTACAAAATTAGACCTTTTCCACACACAAGAAGAAACCAACATTAATAGAAATGTTTATCATTCTTTGTTAAAATCCTCTCACAAAAGCCATACATAAAATTCTTAGTAGATACAGAAAAAGCTCAAAAGTTTGTTAGCATAGGTAACCATTCAGTAGTTTAGAGAATCTTTTAGACATTTTGAAGAGATACTGTAGTTTTCAATCTGTATTTTCCCCACAAAGCCACAACTACATCGACTCCTGTTTCAAAATCTAGTCAGGGGTTGAAACTAGCTCTTGAGTGAAGTCAGAGTAGTGTACAAAATATTTAACAGAACATGGGTGTGTCACATGAACCTTCACTTCTTGAAGAAAGTCTTCTCCACATTCAAGGTTTGTTTATTTGTCCCATAAACAAGATTGTACCTGAGGGATGAAATGAAAACAAGGGTTACCCTAGTCTGTAGACATAGTTAAACTTAGCCATGAAAGCATAAAGCCCACAGAGCACAGCTAAGCCATCTCGTCACAGTCTTGTCTAGCCTCCCTGAAGTTTGTGAGCCCAGGGAAGCATATGTTTGGATAAGTGACCAGCTTGTATTTCTAGAGACACAGTTCTGTTGATGCTCTGTGGAGCCTTGGGATGAGGATGGCTGCCAGGAGCCTGCTCTTCCCCTGGTGCTGGGAGCTGCATCTTGTTCTCTACTAACTTGCACATATATCATCCATATATCACTGCAAGAAGTAGGAGGGTTATTCAAACTACCTGGGACAACTCTGATTTGTATTCTAAATAGTCTAATATTAAAGTGTAAAAATATACTTGTAGGACTTTTTAAAGCGATAGTAATTCAATCGCTTCAGACTTCTTTTGTCTCTATTGCACGCTGATATTCAACTTTTAAGCAAAAAAGTAAATACGAATGCTGCTTACCTGTAGGATTATGCCGGATGAAAAATACAAACGGCCTGTCTACTATGAACCAGGGAGGGGATGACCTGGCTATTAAAATTGCAGCTTGAAAGGAAGATAAGGTTTAAAGTTAGTCAAAGCAAGTACCATAACACATTATATACTCTATCAAACTGAAGTTTCCTACTGTATACTAAAAGCTTGTACAGGTAAAGATAAATGAGATAAGATAATAAAGATAAGACCTACCAATGTGGACATTTAAACCACCACAGGTCACATGTTATTCTTACAGGAACCATTCTAAAAAGACACATCACAAGACCCACAGAAAGCTGGAAGTCTTGGGTTGTCACCCAAAGGATGTAGTAGCTTGGTCTTCTTCAACATCTGGACTACCAGAACATTACACTGGTGGCCAAATCATTAGCTATTAGGAGACACTTCTCTAGAAGTAAGCCTGTTTGTATTTCTTACAGAATACCAGTGGTCTGAACAACACTGGCAAATTGGGGTTTTCCTGAGAAATTACATAAAATATATCAACTGATCTGATGACAGAGCACATTACTGCAGTGGTCTCAAAGTGGGCTATCTTTGCTTAGTGGTATAGCCTTCTCATACAGTTTTCCTTGAGTCTGACAGCTAACAATACAGATGGCTTACTTGTTGCTGCAGAAGCTTTGGTTCCATCTTCACTAACTTCAATTTTCGTCTTTTGCAGAACATTAGATACATGAAGACCTTCTGTTCCTGAAAATCCCATGGAAAACAGCACCTTCAGTAAAACAACTGCAAGAGTCCTAAAGTAACTTCTAGCAAGCAGCTATGCTGGCATAGCTCGGAATAATAAAAGCTGCTGCAATCCTGCTGAAATCCCAAAGTTGCAATAAAGAACACTACTGGTAATATCTTTGGATACAGTCACTAAGTAATTACAAATAAGGAATGACCTAAGTCACTTAATAGGTTTTTTTATCATGGTTTAAATTAGGAGTGTCCACTTGCATTTTTAGTTTTAATTAAACAAGTGACTAAAAAAAATATACTATCTTAATATAAGTTACACTCCTATTTATCTCACTGTCAGGACAAAAAAAATAGTGCTTAGACATCTTGCTTTCAATGAAACACAGGATTTTGTTTTCAAATTACATCAGCACAAAGCAGGCTTTTCTGTTAGATTTCTCTATAAAAGCTAAATAGGGAATTTAATGGGAGCAGAGAACATAAATAAAATGACATTTTAAGAGACACGAGTTCAAAAATGTCTACACCTCGTTTACAGCTCTAGGTTGGTCCAGTCCCTTAAACCAGGAATGTAGTCCCTGGGCTTTCCTACAGCTCAAGTCATTGAACACGTACTTCACTGAAAAACTAAATACTGCAGTTGCAATATTTGTTACAGCCTAAGGTATGGTATTGTTAGAAGTCTTGCTTACTTCAGACAGTGCTTGAGACCCTCAGGTTGTAATACCAAATCTTAAGAAGCTGACCAACATGATTTACTGTTGTCATGCACGACAAGGGAAAAGAGCCATTGCAGCATTTAATAGGAGCAAGCAGCCATGCTTGGCTGGCTACAAAACAGAACTTGCTCCAAAGTCCTGATAACATTTATCCAAAATAGACAACTGCATTGTTAAAAGAGACACTTATTCAGGGCCAGAAACTATAAGTAAGGACCACCATGGATAAAAAAACCCATCAAACAAAACAGGAAACCCACCCACCACCACCCCAAAAAAACCCAACCAACCCAAACTTACTTGTTATTTTTGCAAAGTTTGCCTTTGACTGGTCAAACATGTCTGTAATACCAAGTGCTTTCAGAGGGTCCTTTAAGTCTGTTTCTGCTACTGCTGTAAATCTAGTTGGAACAAGCAAAAAAGAATGCATCAGTCTTATGTAGGAAAGTTGTCTTAAAAACTGTTTCTCCTGGACCAGAAGATACATATATGACCCCCAAAACACTTCATGAAGAAGAAATAGATCATATTGGTACTTACTTAGGTAAAATAACCTGCACTCTTTTTGCTACCATGGTTGTCATCCAGCTTCCTATTGTTTTGGTGCTGATGTGGGGAATGATAGCAGAGAGTGGCGTTGTACTTTCAGTAGGCAAGGCAATCAACATGCTTATCATTTCACCATGATATGGCAGTTCAATGATGTTGTACCACAGCTCATTCGGAGTACTTGTAGTGCCTAAAAAATTAAGGAGAGCTAATGAACCATAATTTGTCCAGCCTTAAGTCTCTATTTTACCTTTAGACACCCACTGCTATAAGAGTCTGTTGGAAAGTTTTGCCCACATCTTAAAGCTGACTAAAAAGTCACTGACTGCCTACTTTCCTGCTAGACAGCCCTTCAAAAGAGGTCATGGGCTCTGTACAGCCCAAAACAACAGGATGACACCATGAAGCAAATACTCACTTGAGTCTGATAGGCATACTGTTTCCCAGACAAACGTCATTAGCCCAAAGTGTCAAGCCAGTCATGTTAGAAATAAGCAGGTTTGTGAATCAGTTGAGTTTCAGCTGTACCAGAACCAACTGAGCACCGAGAAACAAAAAGCAATAAAAAAAACCAGCAGACTATGTTTCCAAACTAAAGCGATCTTGTAGACAAGCTCTTTTTCTTCCAAGAGTTATTGGAGGAGCCCCTGTTTGAAGTAGTTTGTTGCATTTACTTCATATTTTTCCTTAATAAGGATCTCTTTAGGAAGCAACTTTAAGTCCTTCAAGGTAGTGGAGAGCAGCCACTTTGAGGTAGTGCAGGAGGCCAATTAGATGAGAAGGAGTGAGACAACAATGCCTCTGAGTTATAGCAAGTGCCAGTAAGACTGTCTTTGAGCAGCCCTCTTCTTCCAAGTTCCCTTTGGTTACAGTGAAATTTCTGGCATGTGACTAGGAAGCAAAAGTTTCTTTTTATAGGAGTTTCAAGTGATAACTTGTCAGTTTAACTACACACAGGTTTCTGGGAAAGTTTTTGGATAGCAATAAGATCTTATTATCTTTCCCATTTCTTCATCTAAGTCTGCACTTGTCAGCCCAAGCTGAAATTTGACATCTTCATTAGAAATTTAATCTTGTTGCCAGGGCCATGTAACCTGCCTTGACTGAGCTCATATTGCTAGAAAACTGACAATACTGCACTTATTTTGTAGGGATTGTGTCAAGCTTGGCAGTCTGATTATTTCCTGAGGGCCTGACAGTGGCCATCAGACTGGGGCTTTACAAAAAGATCAAAACAGTGGCTGTCTAAGTCATCTACAGGATAGTGACAAAAGGTAAACTGTCCCACTGTGAGGTACCACTTTCCTTGTCTGCTATGTGCTACTATCATGACTACTGAGGAACATCAAAACAGAAAGGGAGTTCATCTTCACAGTCGACTGATGGAACTTAAAATGCTCAAGAAATTCAAAGATCCCTTGCAAGCATAGATAAGCCAGAAGCCCTGCATTCAGATATCCAGAGATACTGCCAAGTTAGGACTCATTTTTGATTGGGTATTTCTCTTGTATCTTTCTAGCTTAAATAGATTTTCTAGCTTAACATAAGGGATTTTTTCACCAGTATCAGAATCAAAAGCCTTTAAGATAGCCTTGCTAAAGCTCGTCTTTAGTTATGAACTTCTTTCAAACTCCAGAGATAAATTGAATATACTTCCCTACCTCACCCAACTCACACTTTCAGCAATTACCTGGAAGTATTACATCACACCTGCTCTAAATACATGGATATAGGACAAAGTTACAGCTGTTTAACACAAATAGTAATATTAGTTGAGCACTACTGACAATAAAACTACACATTTATAAGCACAGTGGGTCTCAAGTTTTTTGATTTTTAGTACACTGCATTCTCAGGCCTATTTCTCAGATTGTATTTAACATACATGGAAGCGAGTTCCAAGCAGCACTGCTCTCTTCTTGGAAGGACAAACCAGAAGTTTTTAAGCAGAGCTTCAATCTTACTTTGACTGATAAAATCCCCATAGGGCTGCAACACTGAAGCTCTGAAGTACACTGCCAGGCACAAAGCTGCCTATGTCAGCCCTGAGAGTCTCTGATGAAAGTCTGGCTGAACCTGCTGAACTTCTTTTCACTTGAGACTTGATCTGAATTTGAGGAGCAGCTTCACACCTTGAGATATAGCCAATATACTAACCCTGTGCTCCTCTGGTTCCCACAGGACTGAGGACTGTTCCAAGTCCCATTTCTTTGTTAGACAGTAAAATATAGACTGATTCTACACAAGATAGATTGATTCTATTCTTTCATACACAGCCCATCACCAGATGTTCTGTTTTTGTTGACAGTTTTCTTTCACTCTCAGCTCTTACAAAAATAAGGATTTTTCCTTACTGCAAAGCTTAAGTAACATGCAAGTTCTCAGTTTGGGTACTTCAGGTTTTCCTTTCTAAAGGAAACAGGATAAGGCAAGCACTGTGACAGAGTATCAAATCTTAAGCAACTTAAATACCTGGCACAACAAGCTCATCCATACCTCAGCTGCAAGAAATATTTCTGTAATCCAAAGCTTTCTACATAAGCTAGATTAAGCAATACTATTAAATACCACATGTACAGCAAACTCTAGTTTAAGTTTCAAGGAAAAAAAGGAAATTTTACAAACAGTGGTAGTTACAGAGCTTACCACAACGGAAGATAGATAGTTGGGACAGCATAGGAACTTGGTAGGTCTTCCCATCAGCTCCATAAAAGGGACGTTTCTTTGTATTTTCAGGTCGAAATCGTGATTTCCATAAGCCCTTGAAATACACAGCATTTACTAGAACCAGTCTGGTCAAACCTCCATCAATATCATCTGGAGCTACAACCTGATCGATCATACCTATAAAGAAATGAAGGAAGCCTGAGCATTTGCTGTCATAACACTGGCCAACTGTTCATTAAGATCCTGAAGCACATATTGCTTTAGGCCTCTTGATCTGCGAGTGTGCCAGCTCTTCATGGGAAAATACACCTGAGGGTCATAAAGCCAACAGTATTCTTTGTCATAAAGTAAACCTTTGGGATTATTAGCCAACATGTCTTGCTAATTGATAGATTGACATTATGACTAATAGGGCCCTACCTTTTCAAGCATGTGAACAGATTTAAGACCATGTTACGGTGGTAACAGTTTTAGCTGAAGCACGTTCCCATTCACACACCGCCAGCAACATTTCTATGCAAAACTGGTTGACATGGTTAAGAAAGAATTTGACAGCCGTATTTCACAAATACCACATCCAACGTTAACACATTCCTCACATCCAGGAGGCGCTGGTTTTAACCAAGATACATCTAGACTATGAATACGTTGCAATACATGATTTCTCGCTTTAGCGCATGTAAGCTTAACAACTAGATACCAAGAGGCTTGAACCATGAGGAGTTTTGTCAAGGCAGGGTTAAAGATCCTCCACTAAACATGAGTCCCAAGAACATGGTCATACCTTGCAAGAGTTTAGGGCAGTAAGGACAAAAAATGAACTGCTCTACAGCTTTCCAACAACCTGATTTACTGAATCAAGTGTTGAGTTTCTGGAAAGCATCTTTTATCTTTGAGAATGCATAGCTCCAAGATAATTGAGCTTGGGTTTCTCAGTAGTCATATAATGAGAGAAGAGTAGAAGCTCCCCAGTCCCACAGGCACATGGGCATACACACAGACTATACACATCCCTTAAGTCCACGAGACAGATACATCTGCTGGGGCTCTGAGACTGCAGATTCCTGGCCTATGAGTTCTAGAACATCACACTAATACCAGCATAAAGACAGTTTCCAGCTGAAAGGTAGAGCTTTCTCTACCTCCCCTCTCTTTCCTAGTATATTTCCTTCCAAATCTGATAGGTCTCAGACACCATCCTGCCATGCACAAAAAGCACTCACCAATACTCACCCCTTGTTTCATTTTTCACCCATTGGTTGATGGAATCACATGCTGCACTTGGGTCCTCAAAGTCGACACTGTTGACACTGCACTGAAACACCTCTTTGTTCCTTGTAACAAAAGGCACTTCCATTTTAAAGCCATTCTTTGCAAACACTGCATTAGCAATTGTAACAATGTCTTTATTCTTTTTTGAGACTATGAGCCTGTTTATCTTCTTTAACGCTTTACCAACTCCTAGTTAGAAAGAACAGCAAGTTTAATTTAGAATAAGATGACGAACAATTACTGTACATGCAACTATTAATGACATGAAAAGTTGGACATCAAGTACTGGACTAGATGAGGAGGCCAAAGCAGGTATTCTAAGCAGCCTTCCAAATACCCAACTCTGATCTCTCATCTGAAAGGCTACTGTTTCCTAGCAAAAACATGATGCCTGCTGCCTCTCTACCTAGCTGTCTGATCAGAATGCTACAGAAAGTTCTGGGGATATAGTACTGAGGTTCAAGTCTTAGTGTGGAGCTACTAACCATGCTCCTCCACAAAGTGGACTATTCCAAAGTGTATTTCTTATCATTTAAGCCCAGGTTTCCTGCCAGTTTTGTGACAGTGAAAGTCAAGAGCTCACCTGCCACCAGCCTCCAGTTGTCCTTGAACCTCAGAGTGCAAAGAAAAAAGTTGTTTCCTCACTATCTTTCCTTCCCAGTTATTGGAGAATAAAGGAAGGTGTCAAGATTTCTATGGTAATGTTCAAGTCTCTGTTTCCTTAAAGACTAGGTGCTAGCCTAAATCAACTACAAGCAGGAGTCAATCCCTTAATAGGAGCTTGCCTTTAAAGAAAAAGGAAAGCAGTAGGTTCCAGTGCTTAGTCAAGATATTTAGGAGCTGAAAGCAGCTTGTATCATCAAGTGTTTGCTAGCTCGTTCACTGCACATAAGAGAATGCATATGGCAGCACAGAAGAACTGCTATGTTCACCATACCCAGTTCTCCTTGTTATGTCTTATGAATCTGTGCTTGTCTACACAGGGAAGCTATTCCTAAGGCAAGCAACTCCATGTTCAACCATAATATTGAACAGGATTCTTGGGCGGCTGTTTTCACAGCAGTTATTAATGGGCTCCCTCTGCTTCCCAAAACAGTTTAGGAGGAAATGTTTCCAGACTGCTTCCTTATGTAGACAAAATTGAGATTAGGGATATGAAGGGAATAAATTAGTTCAGAGTTATTCTAGTAGCTGCATGTAAGAAAAAGCCTCAGATGGCTTTGCTGTTTCATATATTATGAATGCCTAAGCAGTACCATTTGTATGAATTTCTACATGTTCACTCTCCAATATTATGGGTAAACTCTTTTGGAGAACATACCATAACAGAGGTTCTCAAACTGTATTCTGTGGACCACAGGTGGTCCACGGAGCACTTGCTGGTGGTCTGGGGAGAGCTGGTTGGTCTCATGATGCTGGCTCTCCTCCTGGCTTCCAGCTGCTAAATTGCATTAAAAGACAGCTAAAGATAAATTAAATACTTTCCAACTATTAACTTTCCAAGAAGCAGTTGCTGTAGTTGCCAAAAGACTGCAAGGCAATCATAAAAAAAGAGCAAAGGAGATTTGTGCAGAGATAGGTAGCAATCCCAATAACAAATTCCTATCATACGGTGCTGGCTACCTTCTAAGGAGTTTGAGAACCTCTGTGTCTCACAGCTAGGACTAAGAAGCCTGCAGGCCAAATAAAACTAGCTGATATAATGCTTCAGAATTTTTGCAAGGTTTTTATTTCGAGCATTCAGATGTTCCCAAAGTTGATTATCCCGTGAAGAGATTTCAATCTACAGCATTTAGATCTAAAGCTGACAAATCATTTTGCTATATTTTAAACCCAGAACCAAAACAGCAAAGCAAATGAAGACAAGACAACATGTTATATGACAATACTGCTCAAGATTTAAATGTGCGCTTACCTCTTGGAGGGTTTCCTATTCCTGGAAGTAAGGCAGAATGCTGGCACTAAGATGTTAAGTCTTGCTGGCAAACACTCACAAAATACTCTGCATGCAAAGTAAAGCAGCAAGAACCTTCAGCCTACACCCTCTCAAGGGGCAGACATTGGCAGATGAATATAAACACAGATGCATGCAGTATCAGGCAGAGACAAGCAGAAGCAGCTGTTGCAAGAAGAGGGCACTACAAGGACTACAGATTCAGGGAGACTGACAGCAGAAACACAAATGAACAAAGCTGAAGAGCATCAAAGTGAAACTATCAGTTGAATGGCTAGAGTTTGCCTTGCTTTCCATGTGGTGATGAGAAGTATTCTCTTGCTCTGTTATTTATGAGTGGCACATTAAAGGCTGTTTAGTACAGCCTGCAATGGGGTACTGAAGCCTTCCCGCATACTGCTGGCACTGGACTGCCATTCACACTGTTCTGGAAAATCAATTTATCAAGTATGAAGGCAGTTAGAGCCAGGGCCCTAGAGTCATTAACGAAGCTGCTTATAAGCCAGTTCAAGTATATGTACATGTCCATACTCAAATTACCAATTAACTTCAAGCATGTTCAGTTTGTGCTTTGGTAAACAGAGTTAACTGGTGCATGATGCTATCTACCACACTTCAAAAGCCACCTCAAAACAGCATGAGGACTCTGACAAACAACAGCCAAAATCACCTTAGGAATCACTGACCATTTACACTGTATCTCATCATAGTTGTCAGCTGCTTCTTTGTCTTGCCATCAGCACCCAGCTGCAACACCCCCAGGACTGATGCAATCCCATGAGGAGAAACAACAACATTGTCCTGAGGCTTAGCTTTCACTATCTGGTTGAAGACCTGGATTCCAACATCAGAGCTAAGTTCCTCCAGAGGATAAAAACTGAACTGGGAACACACAGATGTTAAAGTCCCAAGAACAAAGAGAAGTGGGAAGTGCCAGTTCATGATTTCTGGATGGAGATACCTGCAAGAGAACAAGAGGGGAAAGTTAAATCAGCTTTCACAAGTACAGCATTTTCACTTTCAGCTTAAATTCTTATTTACCTAAAGAGCAGGCAAGTCTTGCACATGCTCTGGGATTCACCCGTGTTTTACTGCTAGCAGTATTTTAGGACTAGGGGTTTTCAGAAGCAGGAGATAACCATAAAATAGCCAGATATCAGTGAGCCACAATATAGCAGGGCAAAAGCTGCCAAGCTGTGATACTACCTTCCACCACACACAAGTTCCATTAGTTTTGTGTTTCAGTTAAATGGAGTCTTAGCATTCTATTTAAGCTGCCTTTTAGGATAAATTAGTGCTAAGCAGCCTTATGGTCCTTATCTGCAAATGTGATGCACAGTACATTTTACAGATAATTTTCTGCAGAGAAGAGAAGCATGTATACATATGCAAAGAGACCTTCTGTTTGGGAATTTATACCTGCCTAGAATAATAAGAGCTGGCTACGTAACTAGCATTTTCCACAATGGGAATATAGAGGAAAACTTTTTAGGATATTAAAACGCAAGGTTAAGTCTGGATTTTAGCCTGGGCTTTTCTATTTAAAAAATTCAGCAGCTAATGAGTATGGAGGGAATTTCGCATCTGAAATGGGCCAACCTTCATCTGCAGATTAGCACCTAGCAGCATGCAGTTTTGTTACACCCATGATGTCCTAGGAAAGGAGGCACAAGCAGCAACAGTTTGCTCAGGACCTCTCAGCAACTGATTAGAGAGAACCAAGCCCAAATCTTAAACAGTGAGTACTGTTACTGTTAGGCTGTATTTCCTCCTCATGGAAGCTTATTAAATCTCCTTTTTGTTAGGGCAAACAGGTACCTGGAGGAATAGTTATGCGATGATCTACTTCATCAAATTAGGTATGCTACTCACCTTTGAGAGGTTTGATAACAACGTTTTTGTTTTAAGACATTTCAGTTGCAGTTCTAGAGTCCTGACTTTCATTTTCAGCCCAACAAGAAGTCTATTCCCCACTGAGCTGACTCCAGTGCTCCAAGAGCACAGTTAGGTGTTAAGTCTCGAACACACTGAGGGGCTAACTAGTTCCCTTGCTCACTAAAGGCTAAATGAGGCCGCAGAAAGCATACAACTGATAAAAATACCACTTGTGACCACATGCAAAACCTCAAAATAGGAATCTCTACCCCTTGTGCCCTCTGCTCAGCACTGAGCTGCACACTTGCCCTTCTGGCTCCTGCAGGTCCAAGCTGGTGGCTGCAGCACCGAGGCAGGGAGGGTGTTTTGGCTTGGGTGTTCTTCACATCCAGCTCCCACTCCCACGGAAGGGCGTACGGCACCAGGGAGCTCTGCCACTGCACAACCTACCTACGCCGTCAGCTCACACCATGCTGCAGCACCCCATCGCCAGAAACCAGCTGGTGTTTGTACAGATTCCTTTAACCATCTTTTAATAGCATGTACTTTCACTGTGCTAAAGCACTTGGAAGTAACAAACACAGCACTTCCACTTTCTTCTACACCATTTCAGGGCATAGACTCAGCTTCAGTAAAGTTTGCCACTGCAGCACAGAAAAATCAAGTGCTGAATATAAAGTGACACAGGAGGCAAGACATCTTCCCCCCCCAACCCAAGTGTTAGTATTGCTGTGACCATAGGAACTTGGACTGATTTCAGTTATGCAAGTGAAAATGTTGTCCTACAAGGCAGGTTAACAGCTCACCCACTAATTAAGTCTTTGCCATTAACCTGCTAATCTGCCAAGCAGTTTTGGAGTAACTAGCCACCCCACAATTCCTTCCAAAGGAGCTCCACACCAGCCATCAACTGGCAGTATGCAAGCTTAGCCTGAAAACTAGACTGGATTTGACTGGCTGCATCTGAGACCTCTAGGACTGAAAACCCAAACACCATGTGGTGTGTGGGTATAACTCTGAAGAGGGTTATAAGAGTCACTTCCTAGATTTGCCCTGCACCCCACACTGTTGGCTACGGCAGGAAGCAGTTATGGGAGGACCAGCAGCCTGACAGGGAAAGTGAACTTGTACTATTTCTAGAAAAAATGTTACAGAATATTCTTTAAGGAGTGTTCTTTGATAGTAGCACAAACCACCCGAAATATCTAGTTTTATTCTTAGGAGGAAAGGCTCCCCTCTTTCCCCAGCTCTTCTCTGATGGCAATGCTTCCTTGCAGGAGGCAAGTGTGGCTTGTCACTCCAAGAAAATCTGTTTAAAGGCTTTCTTTGGCAGCCATCTCTTCTCCCTACCCAGAGACCCAAGAACCAGTTTAAACAAGTTATCAACCCAATATTAATTTGACTTTTACATTTACTTAGCACACTGGGGAAAAAAAAAAAAAATCTACAAAAAGCCCCACAACTGCCAGAGATTCTTAGTATCTCCAAGCAAGGAAGCAGTCAACATTGGCACAATATATCCTGTCCAATGTACTGATGGAGACCGGGGATGGTGACAGGCAACTGCAACCCCAGAGGACACAATCTGAGCTGTAATTTGCAAACACTGCTTTCAATTAAGGCAGCTCCACCTGGTTCAGACAGCAAACCAGAAGAGACTGGGCTATTTTGAGTGCATCTACCCTTGACACATTACATGGCCAGAAGTATATTATGAAGGCAAGGACAGGAGTTACACTTGTATGAAACCAAATAAAACTCCATTTCATTGTCATTGATGTACTGCACCTGCCCAAGTTTAATTGAAGTCAGACATTTCTCTTCTTTGCCTTTACCACAATATATTGCAAGTCCCAGGTTTTGCACTTGCCTGGTGACAGCCCCTGCCAGACTCAGGGTGACAGCTACCAATAACCTTGCATTTACCCCACGACATGTGCAAAGCCTCGTCAAAACCACCCAACTCCACTCCCAGGGCCACTGCTGCAGGGTTTTGGGTTTGTTTTTTGTTTTTGGTTCAGGCCAACACCATTATCTCCTGCACGTGGTTTCCCCAGAGGTCTCCACACTGGCCCAACCTCTCCCCCCTACTATGCCATTAGGAAGGCTGTTCTCCATTTTGGAGCACAATCTCTAGCAGATGCCTGCTCAGCAAGTGAAAAAGTTTCAACTCTTTTCTTGTGTTCAGAGCACTGTGCAACTGCTATTCAGCATTAGTTAGAGCACTCACTTCTTGGCCCTGATATGCCCACTGGACAGCTTGACCAGCTAACTGAGGAGCTAATTTAATCTTTGAGCTGAAGTGGCATTCATGTTATTAATGATTCTGGTACAGATTTCAGTATACTCAACATCTATGCAGTTCAGTAACAAGACATGCATTTGCATATCCTGAAAGAAACAGCTTAAGTACAGCGCAAGGGGAAAAAAAATCCAAAAGGATGTAGGATGTGTAGGATGGAAACCAGCTGACCTGCTATACAGAATACCAACAAGCTTTCAACAAGCTTTCATAATGCTCAAGCTAAAAACTTAGAGATAGTTAAATTTGAATCTAATGCTTCAGAAACCCTAACAAAAATAAAAGCTAGGCACTTCTTTGCCGATGACCTTTATATTTTTGCAAGCTAACTGAGAAGGAGGAAGGTATATAGGCAAACTCATTTACATAAGCGTGGGCTTTTGAAAGCTGATGGACTAAAAATCCCTCTTCAAGGTAGGCTGCCCACTTAAGATTGTGAACTTACAGGAAGGACATCTCACAACTTAAAACTTCTAAATGGACAATGGAAACACTGTCACTGACCCAGAGAAATGCAGCTAGAAAATAATAGGCAACAAAACCCCCAAATGAAATCTGCTAGGCAAATCCAGTTCTTAACCCTCAAGTTTCTGAACAAAACAGATGTGTCATGCACCAGGAAGCTCAGAAACCTCATCTGTTCCCAACTTTTCTACCCAAAATCAAGAATTGCATGTCTAGAGGTGCCACCTTCACTTGTGAAACAGCATATCAACAGCCTTGGGTGACATGGTTTAGCAAGAGGTGTTCCTGCCCATGGCAGGGGGGTTGGAACTAGACGATCTTAAGGTCCTTTCCAACCCTAACTATTCTACGAGTCAGCTGTATGAGGGATGCCTTGTCCATGGCAAGCATAAAAGAACACCATTACTCCTCCTGCTTCACTGAACAGCACCATTCCAAGTCCTGTACACCACGCTAAATTAGTAGTTACTACCTATACCTAACTGCAGAGCCTAGGTCAAGCAGCTGAAAGAGTCCTGTCAAGTACAGAGCTTTGGGGAAGGCAGGAGGGAAACACCATGGTGTGCCCTATATACACTGGGAGCTTTGTGTTGTTTCATGACAGATGATGAAATGTCTTTAGGCTACCAATCTCTGGATGACCTTAGCCTCTAGCAAGTGTTGCAAGCACCAACCTTCACACATACTAGGCACTGTACTCAATTCCCACTAGGCTCAGCTATCCACATCACCCACAGGATGCATAGGTCAAGTTTTTGGCTGAAGTTATCATGGAACTGTTTATGTCAACAAAGAGGACACAACGCTTTCGGCCTGCAGTTATAGAATGCTTAGTACAAAAGCAAAGTTACATTAATACAAACTGTTTGATCTAAGTCTAGAAAGGTATTTGGTGGAGCAGGGAGAAGTTATATCTTCAACCCCAGGCACAAAAAGCTGCTGAGCAGAGAGATTCTCCTTTAGGAAAGCACTAACTTAGGAAGGACTCAATTTTAAGAGACTCAGACCAAGCCGCTGCCCTCTTCTCAAGAGTTAGAGAAGGAAGTTCGGTTCAAGATCAGAGTTAAAACTCATGACCTGAAAAAAAAAAAAAAAACAACCAAGGTTTAAAGTGTGAGCTGGAGAAAAGACCTGTCCCAGAGAACCTGAACAACACTTTGAAGGTAACTGAGGAAGAAAGTGACCTGTACACACCAACTGCACTAAGTACTGTAAGTATTCCATGATACACCTCTACATGTTTATTTCGAAGCCAAAATTCAATGGCTGTAAAGTATAAGCACATTCTTGTGACTGCAAGATGGATTTATAGTGTCGTAAGATATATCAAGCATAGGGAAGTTTAGATACCAGACTTCAATTTTGTGACTAGCTGCAATCAAAACGGCAGCAAGCACAGCTAAACAGAGTTAAAGTAAAAAGCAGAGTCTTGCAGCATTGCTGGTCTTGCTGCATTGAGCTCAAACCACTCAAAGCCCTTGAGCCCACATGGCAGGCACTGCGCAGCCTGTGTGCCCAGAGAAACATGGCCTGGAACAAACAATGGGGGCTTCTCCAAGTTTGAGATGTTAATATTTCCTTGTCAGTGCCATCTGTGCTACTAATTTAAAAGTCTTATTGAAACTGACATGTGAGTTCAAAGAAAGCAGCTTCACTTCAGGCATTTAACTAACTCTTTCCAGCAGGACTGAATAAATACTCAACCAAACTTGTTAGCAGTCATTTATGGAGCTGGCTGACCACATGGCAATTGTTTCTCCAAAGCAATGAGACCACCCTGGATGCAACAGGAAGGTCACATGCTGGGTCTTGGTTTTTAGATGATGATGCACACTTGGCAGCCTATTAAAATGCTCAAGCCTCTTGGGTAGGCTTCTCTTTTCCCCTCACAGGTGCCCACAACTCCCCTCCTGCCTAAGCCTCTTATATCCTAAAGCTACCAGCTTCAGCTTTCCTACCATGCTGCTTGGCCTCTGCTTTATCTGAGCATGCTTTCATGTTCAGAGCAGCCGGACGCATGGTCTGAATGCAACCAAGTTCATAAGTGATTTCTTCTGCAACAGAAATAAGAGATGCTTCTTCTTCTTCCTCCAGGTTTTCTGGTATGTCCTGAATGTTGGCTCTTTCCTTCTAGCAACTCTTACCAGTGCTTCCTACTTTAAAGCGAGGAAAAAACCTCCAGACATCCCCATAGATACAAAAAAAAAAAGCCACATTTTATCAACATGTCAGGTCACATTAAAAGTATCTAACACAACAAAACAGACTTTTATTACTCAACACCTGGAAGGTTTAGTACATGCAGAGCATTACTAAGAAAGGATGATTGCTAGCTTTTAAACAGCTCAGTACGTACATTGCTCAGAAGAGGAGTAAGTTACTGTCAGCATGAGATAAACAATTTACACACAGAGATAAGCTGGAAGGTTATTTTAAAAGCGTTCTGTATCTTAAGATTTTGGTCTGACTTCAGGCAATACAGCCAATGCTGCACACAACTGCAAGAAGAGTGGTACTGGTTCTGCGCTTTCCTCTCTCAATTTTAATTCTCTCTCTGCTATTTCTAATTCTCTCAGTTCATTTGTGTTTGCTTCAAGATGGATCCTTTCCCTCTGGAACACCTCCTTTTCAGCTGTGTCCAAACAGCCTCCCTTGCCAAGGGGGAATTTCCCAGCAGAGCACCAGCTTCAAAACCTGGCTGGCCCCAATAGCAACCATCCCTTTATCCAAGCTCAGCTCCCACATGAGCTAAAGGAGTTTAGTGCATCTTTATGAAGAGTCCTGATCACTGCGTCATGGGAGTTTCCATTTAGCATGAAGGACAGACAGACAAGCCCCATTTAAAGCTTTCTGTAGCTTCACAACTAGTGTCTCCAGTTCATAAGCCAGACCAATTCTCTCACATATCTTCTGCACTATTAGATGGTGGTTCATTGTAGTTCACTTCATGATACAAAATTGGTCTCTGACATTGACCAGAGACAGCTTTTGATTTCACCACTGCAACTATACTACGAGTTTTAAGAAGGCACTTACATATCGTTTCCTTTTACTACCATCTCTCATTTATACATAAAGACAACTTTAGCTCTGCTTCATGAAGCAAATACACAGTTTGCTGGTATCACAGAGCAGGGGGTACAGAGAATTCTGTGACTTTATAGTTCCACCACCATTTTCAAATTCTATTTGCATTCATTCATTATGGTAAGCCCAACATCTATCGTTAAAGTTTCTATGTGTTATTCACTCCTGTATTTAAAGGAGATTTTCCACAATCTTCTCTAAGATCTGTTATCAAGTCTTACAGTATCAGAAGATTAAAGAGAATTATGTTTTAAATTTACTGGTGTCCCTTTAATAAAGAAATGGTTTTGTTGATCTTAAGTTCTTTATGCAATGTGGTTACTTTAACATAATGAAGAAACAGCATGGGACAGTCAGCCCATCACGACTAATGCTGCAGAACCAGTTTCCCAAAAAGATGCAACACAGTAGTGTTTCACAACATGGCAGTCAGGCTATACCCGCTTGCTCTGGATTCACCCCAGTAGAGGGAATGATGGTTCAATAATTAAAGCATTTGCCTAAAACATAGCAGCAGGTCCACAAACTGGACTCCCTTTTCAAGATTTTGTGGAAAAGCCTCATGGAACCACAATTCCCACATTTCTTGTACATTACAACACTCACTATGCAAGTACAGGCTCACTAAGAGCCAAAGGCAAACCTACAGGATTGCCAGCTCTTATTAGTAAGGTACAGGGAGGGTATTAACTCTTTGGTAATAGGCCGCATTTACAGAGTACAAGGTGCTGGACAAACAATGGCTGGTGTCTTATCAGGTACCTCACCACCACCACTTTTACCTCAACCCCAACTTCTGCAATAGTATTTCACCGTCTTTTCTTCCTTAAAGGATATTAAAGGGAAACCCAGTAACCTTATTCATCTCTAGATGTTGCAGAACTCTTCTGATAGCAGGACTCACACCTCTACACCCCTGCAAAGCAAACTGCAACTTGTGACTTCCCTCCCCAGGTAAATTTTAGTCTGCAGGCCAGCAACACATGCCCCATCTCCTACACACACCAGACTGAAAGAGTCGAAAAAGCCTCGCAGAGATGGCTCCATGGCCACTTTGAAACTGCATGCAGAGCTGTGCTTGGAGCAGACTGAATGTTGTTAACTTCCCAGTACACATCCTTCTTCAGAAGGGTTAAGATACTCTGAGAAACACTCAGACATGGAGAACCATCAAGTGAAGGAAAAAAAAAAATCATTGCAAGAAAGTAATCAAGGCTGAAGACAGAAGATTCCTCAAACTAATCGTGAAAAGTTGAACAGAGCTTTGACAAGGCATGCAAGTTGCTGTAGAGTGGAACACAGATGATTATTTGCCTTCAGATTCTACACCTTTTAGGTTCAGTTTACAAAAAAGGTACTTGCATTTCGTATTAAAAACACCCTATGAAGCACTGTTCCCATCATTCCACACTCTATGGTCCAGTCTGTGTTTACAGCACAACTGAGAACAGGGGTTTCTATGTAGCAATAATATTTTTATACTCCTGGGAAACAAAGGGATGGCAGGATGCACCAGCCACATGCATGCTTTGATTAGCAATGCCAAACTGCAGGCTCTCAGCCTTCCAAGTGGCCTTTAAGAAATCCCACCTGAAATTATTACATTTTTACTTATTCTTCCTCCTACAAAAGGAAAGGCTATAGTAATAAGTGTTGGCAGTCCTATAAAGTTACACAGTTGTATCTGATACACTCATTCCATCTTAAAAGTAAATTGGAGTAACTCCCATGTTCTTTGATCATAATAAAAATTTGTAGTTACTCAAACTCACTGACCCAAGACCTGAAACTTACAAGCATTTGTACCTAAGGAATACCACCACCTGACAAAATACTTGGTTAGAGCAGTGTTCTTGATCTCTCCATCTACTCCACTTGTGGTTGGAGATCTGCAGAGTGATAGGTGACTAGCCTTTCATTTATTAATCATACTGTACAAAGCTAATAATCAACCGCTTCCTATCTGCAAGTGAGTCTAGAAATGCTATTCTAATCTACATAACAAATGTAACTCTTGAAGTGTGATGTAGCCAAGGATTAAAGTTCTTAACATTTAAGATGAAAAAAGCATATTGATTTCCTGTCTCCAGGACAGCATCACCATAGCAGGCTTAAGCTCACAGGATCATTAGATACTAGTTCTCTAGCAGCCTTTTCTCAACCATTTCAGAACTAGCCCAAAAGTTACCCAAAAGGATAGGTATATTTACATTTTTCTTTACAGCATATAGACATTTACGTATATTCATCTTCTCCCTACCCCCAGCTTCAGAGAGGCAGAACCAGCCAACCCCAAAAGCATCAGAAATCACAGATGCTTTTAAGGATCCAGGAATCAATCACTAAGAACACAGGAATGAAGCACTGTGCTGGGAAACCTAACTGTATACTCAGGTAGACACCTTCTCAATCATTTGCAAGAAGACTTACATTATGCAGTTAATAAGAGAATCAGCAGCTCTTTAGAAGACCTGTATTTAAGAAAACATGCACTTTTCATTAATCTGACCTGATTTCCAATTAATCCCACTGATTTTACTACAGATTTCTGGAAAGGTAAGACCTAAATTTCCATTAAAAAAAAAAAAGGGACAACTGTGGACAAGAATCCTGCAAGAACAGGTTATGACCTGGTGTATTATGCCATCTGATTCAGTTCAAATTGAAAGTTGGAAGGCTGCGCTGGCTGAGAAGCCACTGCAGAGTCTATCACTTTCTGCACCGCAGATGATGAACCTCAGCAGAGGAAGTAAGCAATTAGCTGGAAAGTAACCTCTTAAACTGAGTTGCCAGAGCAGCTGGAGGCTTCAAGCTTCCTTCACTGCTGAGAAAGCTACACGAACTAACTCCTCATCGAGGAGAAAGGTATATAGCATAACGGAGACATACAGCTACCAAATCCACCAACCTCTAAGGTTTCTCATATCACTTAAGGATGTAAAGACGAAAATGGACTGAAAGAGAAAAAAGACAGATGTATGTTCAGTTCTCTTCTTGTTTTTTTTACCTGGAACCTATCCAGGCCAGTGACAGAGACTCCCTCTCTGGAGACATTCAAAACCCACCTGGACATGTTCCTGTGTGACCTCCTCTAAGTGACTCTGCCTTGGCAGAGACATCCTTCAGAGGTCCCTTCCAACCCTTACAATTCTGTGATTAACAACTGTAGCTTATGGTCTGTTGTCAACTAACATTTTTCACAAGCAAACTGTCGCTACCTGCATGCTGAGGGCAATAAATATACACAGCCTTGAGCTGGGGTCTTCAGTTCAGAACTTGTTGGTAATGAGTCTTGATGCCTTCCATAACTGCTGCCATATTCCAAGATACTAAAAAAAACTTCAGGCCACTGTTTCTAAAGCCCAAGAAGAGAACAGGAGGCTTCCTGAAATACATGGTTTACATCACATTGCCAAGTATGGTCAGGAAGATCGAGGTTCCCACCATGGGAAGATCAATCCACAGATGAATACACTTTCATACTTACACTGCTTTGCAGTGTATTTAACAGACCCCAGCACCAGATAACTCCCAATTTCAGGCTGCAAATATAAGCAGAAGCATCTTTCTGGCTGTTAAAGGTGAATACCAGAACACAGGCAAGATATAGTAGTTGCCAAGACTCATGTGTTTCCACAGACACTGCTTAAGAAGAGGTACTAAAGGATAAATAAAGCATTTCAGTTAGCACTCAAATGTATTTCAAGGCCGTGACAAACAACTCAAGTATGGTGCATACTAGCACTGCCACTTAATTTTCCCTTCCTCTTCCTGTCCATGATCACTGTCTCTAACTTCAGCAGTTGTTTGACACAACAACAGACCTGTGTTTGCAGAAGTATTCATGTAGCTGAGTAATGAAGCCTTGTCCTACCAAGGACAAGACAGGCAAAAGCAGAGCACAGGAAAGCTTTTTTTCCATAACATGCCAGCCTAAACATTTGCATAGCTACAGCTGTAGGATGCTACCACCTTTATTTTCACCTCTTTCTGGTCTCCTCCAATGCCATCATTTTAACCTCCACAGAGGAGATGCACCTGAGCATATACCTGGTTGCACACATTTGGCTCTCATTCTCACACACAGAAGCTATACACTTTGATTAAAAAAGAATAAAATAAAAAAAGCACTTTTTTATATTTTCATAGTTCTTTAATTTACATTGTTAATCTCTAACTTCATATGTAGGTGATTTTCTACCTGTTCTCCAAAGCTAAAGAGAGGTAATTTATCTCACTTTGCTTATTCAAAAGTCTTTTATGGTTAGTATAGGTGCACTGAATTACATGGTACTTACAGGCTAGTACTTTGCTGTAAATCGTGATTTGTGAGTTATGGCACAGGAAATTGAGAAGATGCCCTGAAGCACACAAAGATGACTGCACCCAGCAACACTTCATGATTAGTGCTGATTAATCCATCTTTTCCCTGTCTTCCCATGTATAAAACCTTTGACCCTAAAGAACAGTAGAATCCAGTTAACACACCTACTAACTGGAAGTGCTTTGATGATCACACAGGATTTCCCCCAATTAATATTACAAAAGCATGCTCTCTCATGCATGCTTGTGATTAAGCAATCCAAGTAGTCCAGAAAACCCTAACTCTAGCTTCCAAGAAAAACTGAGAGCCTCAGCTTTTTCAAGTACGAACACCGCAGTTGCCTAGCAAGAATCAAAAGCCTCAAATAGCTGCATGAGCCAGGTAGATACTGAGCCCACCACCAGTCTCTAGCCAGAGCTCCCTCTGAACAAAGTGCTCCCTTACTGTAGATGCACATAATTTATACATGTCCCCATTTTAATTTCTAGCAATAAGGTGAGGTGGTTATTTTTCTATCTTCATATGCATACACATACTCTTCAATCCAGTCTAAAAATGCCTAGTGCAGGCTAACTGGGCTCACTGCTTGACATTTTCCTGTCTAACAGTATGCTGCTACAAAGCTTTAGAACTGGAACACATTTCTGGCTGTGCAATTTAGAGACCCACACTAAAAGTCTCTGTATGCTACCAAGACATGCTATTCTCTCGGTTGTCAATGACAACACCAAACAGAAGCTTCAACACTTGTGTATACACCTTGAGACAAAATCCACTGCAGATTTCTTTGTTTTCTTTTTTGTACTAACATGAGTTTGTATCACCTCCTACACGAGGTACATAGAGCTATATATAGACAGCTGTCTACAGTGATGGCCACATCATCATCCAAAGCAGAGGTTTTATAACATCCTGATGTCTAGGTAGCAGATGCAATGCTAATGTCCACACAAGCAGCTTTTCAGCATCTTAAGAGATCTAATGAAGTTTGCTGACAGATTGCCTGACATGCAACTTGTCCATAATTGTAAGGAAGCTGTGGACTAACATTCATTACTCAAAGTTCACTCCTGTACCAAACAGCTGCTATTCTCACAGGTATAATCACACCCCATAAAACACTAAGATTCCAAGCTAGCGCATCTTATACATATTTGATTCAGTCTACTTAATCATTCTGCCTTTCCATTTGTGTTGGTCTTCACCTCACATGCTTTAAAGACTCATCCGATTGCTTCCCAGGCACGCAGCTGCTTTTCACTTCACTCCTGGATTTCTGCAGCTTCTCCCCTTTTTCAAAGCTACATGACAGTAGGTTACAGCTACATATGTTTTGTGAATAGTCCCTACAAAACCACATTTCTAATGAATTCCTGTGGAGAGCAGGGAGTAAGATGTTACTAAATGCTCACACAAGAGAAAGTGAAAGGAGAGGTCATTTTTCAGTGCAGTTAAAAAAAAAAGAAACTCAGTCTACCGGGTTTCTCTTTCAGGAAGTTGCCCAAGAATGCAATTAAAGCCACAAAGCCAAACCACGTTTCGGAATATTCTGCAGGCATGAGGAAGGGGGAGAGAAATAAATCACACAAATCACACTGAGGCCTCTACTGCAGAAGCAGATATGCCCAAATTTTAAGGGAAATCTGACATTTTAACAGCTATTCGCCAGCACAATGGTATCTCCAAAGGACTTACTTCTCTGTGCAGATCCTCCTGTGTTGCACAACAGTAAGCCAAGGTATTGAGCACCATTTTAACCAGAAGACAAAAGACAGTCTCCTGAAGTGAGATACTTTGCATTTCCCAATCCTCCCAGAACTCATTACATGAAGCATGCTACCGCATTATTCGAGAGAGCCAAGATACGAGCTAACAGGTTCTCTGCCTCAACAAACAATTTCATGTCACCAGCATTATCCAAATCCTGTTCCAACAACTTATACACGCTTTCCTTCCTGAAATGCAATGGAGGTGAACACTTCTATTTCTCCGCCATTCGATATGCAAAGGAAGTCTCGGTTAGTAACTGAATTAGGAATTCTTGGTGGGGTTTTTAGTACAAGGAAAGCAAGTTCTCCCTCATAGAGGACGGGAGACACCAGCAAAGTGTACAACTTCCAGTTTTCGAGCTTCTACGATGAAGTCGATGCTCGGGAAGTGCCACCTCCAGCATCCGCGACTGGGGAGCGGGCTTCCACTCGAGCGCAGGGATGCAGCGCCGGGGACACTGCATGGAGCCCGCGGCAGAGGGGCGCAGGCGCTCCCGCCCAAAGCCGGGCCGGCCCCGGCGAAGCGCAAGGCTACCAGCTTGGAAACTCGCTTTTTGAAGAGGGAAAAGCCTCCTTGCTTAAGAAACAGCAGGGAAAAGCAGCAGCTCCCCACGCCAGCGGCACCCGCTCATGCCACAGCGCCACGCACCCGGCGCTGGGAAACTTGTGGAAGCAGGTTAACAGGCGAAGCACACTGAAGAGAACGCGGGCACCCGGGATAATGCGGCCGGACCGACCACTAACGGCCAGCAGCCTCCCGGTTGTCAACAGGGAAACTTTGCTGTGTGCCCCCTGCCCCGCGGAACGCCCGGTAACCTTTCTGCTCCGGGCGCCGAGCAGCTGCTCCGGGCCCTCCAGCCCGCCCTTCTCCCGCCCGCAGCAGCACGGCCCAGGGGCCGACCGGCATCGACTCACCTCCCCTTCGCTCCCCTCAGCCCGGTCCCACCACGGCACCGCTGCAGTGCACCGCGCCGCTCGGCCGGAGCGCGGCGGCGCCCGACGTTTATAGGGCCCGCGGCCCGCCCCGCCCCGCCAGCCCCTCCTCCGAGCCCCGCGGCCCCCGTCGCGGAGCGGGAAGAAGGGGAGAGCGGCGGCGGGAAGCTCTGGCCCGACCCCGTCTGAGGGGGGCAGCCCGCCCCCCACCGTGGGGTGCCAGGCTGCAAGCGGGCGGCGCTGCGGCGCCCCGTGCCGCCTGTGGCACTGTGGGGCCCATCGTGATGGGCTGCGGCTCCTCACCCCAGGCCTGCCACCTCGCCTGTGCCTCCCAAGCCACAGTGGCTGCTCTCTCCTCTTCTGGGGCGTAGGGAGGGGAGGAAGGGAAGTGGAGGCAGATGTGTGCACAGGGCAGTTCAGCCTGGCAGGACCGCTGATGGAGCAGGGATAGTGAGGGGATGGATCACCAAGGCCAAGGGTTGCAACGGCCCCCGACACCGTGAGGCCCCTTCCTGGCAGCGGTGATGTGGGAGATTGAAAGATTTAGGCAGAATGGACACCACCTCTCATCACCGTTCATGTTCCCCGTGGCTGGGACTGCTGCACCCATGTCCTGTAGCAGCAGGGGTGGGGAAACATGCCAGTGGCCTGAGACCTTGATCCCTCATTTGATGCTGGGGCTTTACTCTTCACAAACTATGTAAGGGAGGCTGAGAGGGAGGCAAACTGCCACTCCAGTGTAACAGCATGGGCACAGTCACGGCAGCATGACAGGACAGAAGTGTAATCCTGCGAAAACATGTGTGAATGTTAACACTGACTGACAGCCCCCGACTCCTCAGCTGACGAAGCGCGAGAGGGAATTTCCACTATTCATACCAAAACGGTGCTGCTGACAAGCCCAGAGAAGCAGGCAGTGTGTTGGTCTGGCAGAGGACAACGCTGCTTTGCTAAGTCATCCTTTCCTGTTTTCCAAAAAATTTCTCATGCGTGGCGCAGTCCAGCTTTGAAGGAACAGGACAAGTATGCAATAAACCACATTTCTCCCCTCAGGAGTTTGGACTGTTCTGGTTAAAAAAAACCAACCCATCTCCTGGCAGGAGCTGGAGGAGCAGTGATGGCGACTGCTTTGGTCTTTAAGGTGGAGAGCCTTGTGTCCATCGAGGTGGGTGGGATCTCCGGATGGAGACCCCCTGTGCCTGGGCAAAACCAGGATGCTGGCAGGCAGGATGAGGGAGGGGGCAGAGCATGGCAGTGTGTGCAGGCAGGGAGCTCAGCTTCAGCCATGGCAAGGGGAATTTGGCTGAGACCAGGTTCTGGCACCAGCAGGCTGGGCTGTCGAGGAATAGTGTCTTCATGGGCAGTGCCAACTGAGGTGGATGTTTCTCAGTCTGTCTACTAACTAGCCATTTACTAACTAGCTCAATTTTGCTATTTTAGTTTAAAATGGTCTCCTTTTCCTCTAACCTAAGTGCCTCGTATCACCATTTCTACAAACAGAGATCCATTTCTGAGTTGGGAATGAGACGAATTAAAACCACCAACAACAAAACTCTCACCTTTTGCATGGTTTTTCATATTAGCAGGGACAACCCTTGAGTGTCCATTTTCTCTCATGGATTAAGACAGAAAGCTATGCAAACCGTGTCAGAGCTCCTGCCCAACTGCTTCACATCATGAAAACCACATGGAAAAATGTTACTGAGTGGTTTTAGGAGTCCTTTGGCGCAATCTGGCTTATGGATAGGAGGCAGAAGAGCCAGTCAGCTGCACACAGATCTTGGGGTAAGAATCCTGGCTCTACGCTGGAAGGCTGAAGACCTAAGCCAACAGCCAAGCCCCGCAGATGCCCTCAGCTTGGACCTGAACCCAGCCTTTGCAGGTGCAAACTTCATAGTCTGTCTTCAGCAGAAACAGGGCAGAGATAAGGGAAGCCACCTTCCAAATAAATTACCATAAAATAGTCTCAGTATTGACTACACTCAATTTGAACAACACAGTTTTAATCCAGGGACACAAGCTGAAGAGTTGCAGCCAGAAGGCAATGCTTTCTTGTTGCCACATAGCCCATGGCTACTTCAGTTTCTAGCTGTGGGCAGCCACTTCTCACCCAGGCAAGAAATCACTGTTTTTCCTTGCTAGCAAATGGTTTAAGCAGTCAATTTTTTGGCTATTAAACAGTTAACTAGTCACACTTCAGAAAGTATGAAGCATCACACATATTGAGCACTTAGCATCAGCAAAGGACTCATTTGCAGAAATACAAACATCAGGCAAAAAAGGTTGAAGTCAAGGGGAGTTTGGAATGAGGCTGCATGAGATTGGCCAGCCCAACCAAACAGCTGCCAAAAGGAGAGTGCTCCTTTTTCCCAAACCCCTCTGAGATGGGGGGTCTCAGGCCCTTAATGGCTCTGCCACTTGTCAGGCCCTTGTGTGACCCATCTCATCTTGGCAGGGAAAAAACACAACACAGAGCTTTTTTCTGAATTTATCTATGAAGGAGCCTTCTGAGGGGCTCGATGAATACTGGAGCCACTGGAACAACAAACTGGCCAGGTCCACAGCAGCCAGGAGCAAGACTCAAGACTGGCTTAAACTGCTGGAGAAACTTAGCCACAGGAGGTGTTGCAAGATCTGGTGTAGATCCCTTCAGGTGGGTGCATGTGGGATGCACTTGCTTGCTATTGGAATTAATTTCATAATTAAGTACCTATGCACAGAGATGAAAGACGTGTACATGAAAGCAAAATTCACTGACAAGCTGCACGTGCTGTGAGGCTGTACTTAAAATCTCAAAGGTTCTTCAGATGATATCTCACCTTAGAAAGCGCAGATTTCAAACCATACAACAAGTTGCTAATGAGGATACAGGAAATCTCATCCATTTTTTCCACTCCAAGCAAAACATCTCTTCCCACAGAGGGAAATGTTGGTGTTTCCCTGTATGATTTAGGCTTAAAGAGGAAGCTGACAAGCATGGAGTTGTGGTGAAATAGAAAAACTGGCTCCAACACAAACAAGCCTAAGCTTGACAAAATAGGCTGTAGTTTTAACAAGCAGCTTAGGAGAAGACTATGGTGGAGGCCTTTAATGAAAACTACCACCTTTTAGGCCAAACATCTTAGAGTAACATTTTTCAAGCAGTTCAGATTGCAAATCCTATATGAAAGTAAAAGAAACTTTGCTGTTACCATACGTGTTTTATAAAGCTAAAGTAAAATAATTATGGTAAAGGTGATAAGCCTATAGAATTTATGGTTTTATGTATGGTTTTGACAGGTTGCCAAGAGAATGGTGCTGCTATATGGAGAGTGGAAGAAATGACATTTTCTTTGCTTTTGGATTGTTATAAAATTTTCAGTGCTTTACAAGCCCCCAGATGGTTTTTATAACCCCTTCAGGGGTTGAAACATATTGACTGAGAAATACTGATTTATATAGCAAAGTCCTCTCTCTTCTCATTGCTGGCAAAATTACTGCTTTGTATATGTATATATACACAGTGGCTGAATGTAAATAATGGTCCAACAAATAATGAGGTCTGAGGTAAAATCTACCACCTGGTGGTACATAATTCAGATGAAATGTCTCTAAATTTACACTTGTGTAAATAAGATAAATATTTGGCCCTAAATCTTTTAGGTGAGCTCTGGATAGAGGATTAAAAAATTTGTACTGTGTTTCACCCTGCAAACACAGCAGATTACTGACTGCTTTCATTGGTCTCTGAAATGCTTTGCCGGTAATGAGTAGGCATCTGGAGTAAATGGTCTGTCCAGTTTTAGGTTTTGGAAGGCCACTATATTCATTCATGTTCCGTATAGTCCAAAGGGTATAAACCAATTCTTACTGAATGGTGGCTTCCTAAAGTACATTGAAATCCAGCAGTGTACTATGAAGGGCTCATATCTCTTGGGTGACTAAACCTATGCTTTTGCTTTTGCCCATAGGTCCTGTACAGTGAGGGTGGTGGCATGGCTCGCTGGGTGACTGGCCACTGCTGCAACCTGGGTACAAAATGCTCCAGCACACTGCTGGGGAGGAGGTAGCACTTTGTTCACCCTGTACCTCATGGATTATGTGGTCTCTTAGAACACAAGTAGTATGATTTCAGCTCCACCAAAGGCAGGAGGAGAGTTGGTGCTTTTCCCAGGAGAGGTCTCTATCTGCCCTCTCTGAGGCTTTTCTGGAGCAAGAGAGAGTTTTCAGCTCTCATTTTGCCACCTTCCTACTTTGCATTAAAGAATTAAAAATGCATTTGATCAGCAGAAGGAATGGAAAAGCATGGCACAGTAGCTTCATATTTAAGTCATCCTTTGGGAGGGTGGAGACTGCAGTTCTACTCCCCGCTTGCCAAGCAGAGTACTTTTGTATTTTACATTAATTAAACAGTGGGTAAAATACCTGAACCATTCGGCTAAGCAGAAAATTTAGCTGATTGCCTTGTAAACAGCATTTCTGCTCCTTTGCGTTGCAATACCTCAGTCACTTCTTGGAACTGGGCCTGAGCTCATGACTTGTAGCTCTGCACTGGTAAAAGCAGAACCTCTGCACTAAACTTTCTGGCAGTTCTCACTATGCAGATTATAAAACTTCTAGATCACAAAGTTTCTCTGACAAGGCACGCACACAGCTCCCAGCTCCTTCAGCCTCCACCTCAGACGAGGCCGCCTGACACTAATACTAAGAAAAGGCAGTGAGCTGCTTCCAGATTACCTTGGATTTGAGTGGATTTGGAGCTAAGCTCTATCAGCAAAGCTGCTGCTTAAGCTTTTGCATACTGTGTTTAAGTTGTAGGACCCAAGTGACCGGAGCTGGCGGAGTTTTATTGTTGGTTCAGCTTGGACATCTGTAAAAAGAGCAGGCAGCAGAGCAGCTCCAGACCTGAAAGTAGGCAGCAAGGCAGACTTGGCAGAGGAAAAAAAGCACAGGCAAATCAGCTGGCTCAGGAGAGGCAAGTCAGAGGAATGAGCCCAAAGCACAAACAAAGCAAATGGCAGCCTTGAGGCTGGTCCAGGCCCTGGTGGGACAGAGCCGAACCACTGGCCAAGGCATGGCCTGGTTCCCAAGGCCAAGAGAGGCTTATGTTGGCAATGGGGTCAGCAGAGGAGGATGATATGAATGAATGCCACTTTTTTTTTGTTTTCCCTTTTTGGCTGAAATTTGCCTGTTACTCCAGTCTGGGAACACTAACATTTGCTACTGTAAATACCCTATTCGAAAACATGGGCTCTTGGCACCCAGCCGAAGGAGGACAGATCTCCTCTGCAACTCCTCAGTGCTAGGAAAAGCCAGTACTGCGCTGTCAAGCCTAAATTACCTTCCTTGGTGTGGGCAGGAGGCAGTGCTTAAACTTCTTTGACATGCATTTCCTCGAGACAAACATTAATTCCCTTGGTGGCCCACCTTTTACTATCTACATAAAAACAGAGGGAGATGATTAGAGTGGGGAACTGCCCTGCTGTTGCTATATATAATGCCCTGTCTGCTCAGCCTATAACATCTTGCTATTCAGTTGTAAATAATACTATACGGAAGGGAATAAAATGAAAATTTAACTTGCAGAAACTGATGTAGAAAAGCAGACAAAAATTAAAAAGACCACAGGTCTAGAACACACAGGAATAAACCACCTACTTGGGCTTAAAAGCAGAAGATGGCATTAGTGGAACACATCCTACCACTGCTGCATTTGGGGTCTACTGACAGAAAGCTAAACAAATCTGTCCTTTTGGCTGGCTCCTTCTTCCTGGCACCTGCCAATATGGTCCGATGTGAAGGTATCCAGCATTATACCTAAAGGAATTCTCACATTTATATTTCAAAGAGTGCTGGGAGACTGCACATATTTCCTTTACATGCACATATTTAAATCTATTCAAGTTTGTTCCTCGTATGAATCATCATATCATCATGAATCATTGTCAGGACTTACTAGCTTAAATGCTACACAGTACACACTTGTAAGGAAAAATACAAAATATATATGCCTTGAATATTGCAGTGGTGGATGGCCATCTTGCAGCAGTACATTGATTTTCTAGCAACACCCTTGTGAGGAAAAGTGGAATTATTCCCATTTTACAGAAGAGCAGTAGAGGTAAAGTGGTCAGTATGTGGCTATTAAGGAAGTCTGTGGAAACAACCCCAGATCTCTAGTATTTCAGCATAATTGCTAACCCACAGGACTAGCTCCTTCTCAAACCAGATGGAAAAGCAATGCATAAAGGAAAAAGAACAAAGAAATGGGTTTGGTTTCTTTTAGTTTGGTTTGGTTTGTTGCCAATGAAGAGTAAAAGAAGAAAGCCATTAACAAAGCATTTTCCCGTGTGATTCAAATTAAGGCAGCCGTAATGGCTGAAGACAATTGTGCTTTTATTCTTTTTCAAGTGATAATTTCAAATTTGGGCAAGTTTTTGTTGTTGTTTTGCCATTCAACATAAATAAGTTGAGTTTGGTTCCACCACCAGAATGACTCACTAATGCCCTAAAGAAATTCAGAATGTCCTCAGTAGAGGAAATACATTACTAAATTTTAAGTCCTAGCCACATCAGTACAGATTTTTCTGTGCTGGGAAACAATTTCTCTGCAGTCTGGAGGAAGTGCTCTCTAACAAATGAAAAATTAATTCTGTATTGCAAACCCCACTGAGTTCACTGTTGGGTCTTTTTCTTTTCTGTGAGTAAGGAATGAGTGAAAACAAACAAAGAAAGCCTTTGGGATGTGAACCAAGAAGAGGCATAAAACATTAGTTGGGCTTCTAGCCATAACCTACTGGGAGATCTATGGTCTCAGTGAGTTTTTGGTCACGCTCTTCAGGAAATAGACAATACATAGTTTATTCAAGATAACTTAATGATAACAACTCCAGGCATTTTGTTTATTAGCTGCAGGTTTCTTTCTTACTGACACATTCTTCTGGAAACCTAGCCTTGGCTCTGCAATCTGCCTGCGGCAGGTTTTTTAGATTTTAGTTTCTGCAGTTCTTTCATACTGAAAAAGAAGGAAAGAGGTTATAGGTAATAATTGAAACAAGTAAACTGTCACACAAGAATTTAAAACTTGAAGGTTTCTTTCAGTATTTTAGGGCTTCCTTTATCTGAAAACTTCTAAAATTTTGTTTTTAAAATTAATATTTATAAAACAAGAGTTTTCAGAATATTCTTTCCAATGGACACTTTCTGATTAGCCTTTTTCCCAAGACTACCTGGGTGTTTTCATGCTCTCAGTGATACAATCACAGTGATTTCTCTAAACAGTGGCCAGCTCACTCTCTGAAGTAGCATCACATGAAGGCACCTTCCATTTTGTTGAACAGAGTTTGTATCTGTTCTGTTCCATGTGCTGAATTCTGGGATATGTTTGCATAATCTGTTTGCATGAGTAAACCAAAAAGGCTAGAAAAAACATTTCTTGTGACAAATAATGGGAAGTTCTAGAGGTGGGGCAGTTAGGATTATTTCCTGCATTATATTGATAGGGAAACAATAAAAAGCTAATATTCTCCGCAGAGATTTACAGATTAAGACTTCAGAGTCTTGTTTCCTGGGTTTTTCATTTTGTTGTTGTTATTTTCCACCCAAGTGGGAAAAAAAGCCCAAACAACTAAGTGACTTTTAAGGCTAACAAGTACTTTGTATCCTCTGAGGATAAGGTCTAAAGAGAAATAAATTCTGTATTCAGCCAAAGAATATTAAATCAATTTAGATTACTATTCTCTTTCAGCTACTGTAGAGACAAACAAGGTTTGGGGTTTTGATTTCAAACTGCTTGAATGAAACAGGCTGCTGCTAAGAGTGTTCAAGACAGCATGCTATTGCCCTGCTCCACCAATAGTAAATATCAAGTAAGAAAGAGTCCGTAAGAGAAATGCTATGGCTTTGATTCCTCAAATGTTCAAACTACTGTCTGAAATAATTAGCAGCTGCAGCCTGTAATCACTTGTCATTCAGGCAGGAAGGAAACCCAGCAGCAGGCAGCCAAGTTACAATGCAATGTAGATTGCTCCTGCCTGCCTGAGCTAACCTGTCTTCTCCTTTGTGCATCAGGGTAAGGACACATATAGCCCCAAAAGATAAGCCTTTCAGCTTTCTGTCAAAACATACTTCCCTCATCACAAGTCAGCTAGACCTGACACCATAGGTAAATATCAGCATCTCAAGTTAGCTTGCCTTTTCCCAAAATAAAGGCTAACTTCTGAGTTTGTAAGCTAGAGTAGTACTCAGCAAATCTTTCTCCACTCATTTATTGCCCAAATGACATAGAAGATGGTGGATTAGACAGTCTATGGCTAAAAGTAAAGGTTTCTTGCCTTTCAACTAATTAACATACTTCAGGTCGTGCTTTCAAAACCCTGTTATTTCTTAGCAAGATATTTAATTCTTTCTCATCTCTTTATTTTCCTGCCTTAGCATAAACTCTGATCGTGCTAATGATCTTCAGCTTCTGTTGCTTCTGTCGTGCTTTCTGTGACCTCTCTAAGGCTTACCCATTGAACACTCAGCTCTGGTCAAGTTTTACACACATCTTTTATATAGCTATTTCTTTTGTATGTATAAAGTGCCTATCTTCATACCGATAAACATTCTTTTCCTAAACTCCCAATTTATTTCTCCACCCACCACTTCCATTTAGTATGTTTGATGCCTCAGTGTGTTGGGTTTGCCTACCTCTTGCTGCATTCCAGCGCTCATTTCTGCATTCCAGCTTCTTCCAGGACTGAGGTCCTCTCTGCTTGGTGGAAGAGATTTGGTTTAACTTCTGTTGTTTACAGTTTAGTCCAGACATCCCCTTGAATCAGTTTATGCTGCAACAAAATTAAAGACAGGATTAACTGGTTCAAAGCTTTAAGAATTTGGACATATCTTGATAATTTGGGAGATGATGGGAAAGGTCCTTCCCCCCACCCCCTTTGCAGAGCTGGAGTTCAGGCAAACAGTTTCTTAAGTCAGTTTCTGAAGTTTTTGAAGTTTCAGTTTCTGAAGGCAGAAGTAGGCCAAATGGTTCACAGTTCAAACCTATTCTTCAGAAAGGGGTGGGGTTTGATTTTAATAATGCCAGGCTAATTTGTGAATTAATGTCTATTTTCTGAGGTACAGTCTGCTTTGGAGGACTGGCTGACAGGATGCAGTAAAAATAAAGATGAGGGCAAATCTAATTCTTTAGATTAAATTGCTACTGTGCATTAGGACTGTCAGGAGCCCACTATCAGCCTATAGGAATTGTTTCCTATGTTTTCAATATATGGTGAATATGTATAAAAGCATATGTGGCATATTTAGGAAAAGGGAAAATCCAGTAGCACTATGCGAGACAGATAAAAAGAAGAGAAACAGTAAAGTTCAGGAAACAATTTTTACAACTACCAATAACAGAACAAGCACCTGTAATGACAAAAGGCATTGCCTTGTAGTACAAACAGCTAGGCAGACTTCTGGGAAGAAACAACTCTGTCCTTTTTCATGTCGAGGCATCTAAGGAAGCTCTAGAAGTCTCTGTGTACAACCAAACAGCAGCCAAGGAACAAATCCACATTTGAGTTCAATTCACTCTTACACAACTGCAGATGGTGCCCTAAGTGGGGTTTATTTTTGGCTGAAACCTTGGGCTGTGCATCAGTAACGGCAAGACCAAGGGAACAAATCTTTTCTCTGGTGAATGTGGTTTGTACTTCCCCATGCAGTGCCTCTGCCCTGAAGTCTACAGTGGCCTTTACATCACACTGCTGCTAGTAAGTAAAACCTTAAATATGTAGATTAAGAAGAGGGCAAAAATAATGTCCAAAATCCTTTGTGAGATAAATGGTTTAGATACAGCTACAGCCAAACTTAAGTAAGTCCTGCCTGAAGCTTAAATACACTACATCTGCTCAGGTCAGTGCTCACAGTGAATGGTATCACATAAGGAAAAGTACAGAGAAGCAGGGGACAGACAGGATGCTGAACTGCTTCCCAGATGTCAGCAGGGCCATTCCCATGGCACATGGATGTTGTGGATAGATGCAGCCTGTGCTCCTGCCCTGTGGTTAGCCTCCACCACAACTTCCCATCCGCTTCACTTATTTCTGGCCCTTCTGGTGGCAGTGACAGGTCAAGCATGGGACAGACGGCTGTTGCCGTGCACAGGCCTGTCTCTGCCAGTCCCCTTCCCTGCAGCACCTCTGCAATCTCAATCTATTTCTGAGGCTTCAGCAGATGAATCTGTCCATGAATCCTAGCATCACTAGGAAGGCTAAGGAAGACATTCAGAGTGCCCCAGGTTGAAAAACTTTCACCATGCCAGAAGTTAGGAGGCTAGAGAGTTACACCAGCTGATGCTTTCCTCTAGAAGCACAATGAATTCATCTTAGGTGCCTGAACAGCTCTGGTGGAGCACTTTTTCCTCGCAGGTCTGGACATCTGGCTGGTGCCTGACAACGAGTGCCCCTTCATGGACAGAGGACGTTGCTGCCGTGATCTGTCTTGCTGTGGCTCTGCAGCTACTGCCACTTCCACAGCTATCATAATAGTGCTTTTGGATACGTTTGTATCTCCAAGCTTTGTTCACTGTCTGCATTTTGAAACCACATATAAACTGGTGGGCTCATGGGCTAGCCTAAGAAAACCTCAGCTCTGTGCCAAAGTCCCTCTTTCAGGGTCTTTCTTGGGTCAGCAACTCTTCACCTCAAACACACACAGCCCAGCAAACCAGAGATCAAAGCTACTCCTTAACCAAGACAAGACACAATGAACTGGAGGTTGTCTCGAGTCACCTCCTTCTGAAGAGAAAACAAACATGACTATTTGTTTTTTTTGTGATGGGCAGACAGCTCTGCCTTCCCTACCATTTTTCAGTGTTGTAAGAGAGAACATAAATCAATGTCCAAACCCACTCTGTGCCCATCACTGCATAGACTTCTAGATACACAAGAGTCTTCATTTTTTAACTGGGCTGAGATGATTTTTTCGCAGCTTTTATTTTGTTGTAGTCCTGGCTTCCCTGCATCCGCTTTTGTCAGCTAGGGTTTTGCTGCTTTGTTTTCCAGTCACACCATTTGGGCCCAGTGGATAAGATTTTAAGTCAGAAAACTTGCATGTTGGCAGCAGTGTCCCAGCTCAGGCTTGCCCTGCCCTATTGGGCTTGACAACAGCTCAGAAATGATTGATGTTCTAGCCCCAGTGCCTTCCCTTGAGATGACAGCACTCAGAAAAGCTGTCAGTGCTTGAGGAGAAAGGATCACCACAGAAATGCTGGCTCATTGCAGCTTACCTCCAGAGTTAGTTACTCAAAGATCATAAATACATTGATTACAGTTTCTAACTTCATGAGTTCCTGGACAGTTGACACCAAGAACCGTATTTCTGTAGTAAAATACGGACGTATCTCCCTCTAGTCCCTTTATTCACAGTGCCTTGAAGATGCAAATATCTGTAATTCATTTGGTGCACTGTGTGATTCAGAAGTCATGGCAGACCACATAAAACTTCCACCCAGCTTAAAAATGACTGCAGTTAAGTCCCCTCATAGAGGATTCTCCTACTTATGCCTCAGAAAGGAAGGGGCAAAAGACATGTAAAGCAACAGGAGGCATATGCATTAACATTAGTTTTATGTTAATGGTTCCTGTGCCCTATGGTATCAGAGGAAGCTATCTTTGGCAATTTTCCTGTTATCAAGAAAGTCCAGGAAAGTAGTCCAGATGGCAATGAGTTACATAAAGCAACTTCAGCTTTTCTTAAGGCATGTCCCACTTGGTTTATATGCTAGCCCAAAGGTAGCAATCTTGGTACCTTTATGCCTGCCCTCTGCGATTGGTATTTTTTCAGGCTGAACAATCATCTGTGATGAATAAATGGCATATGTCGAACCGTCGGTTTTAGTAACTTGTAAGAGAAAGGTCAGGAGTTAGTCTCAGAAAAGCTTTGAGACAGCTCAAAGCACGAGTCCCTCATATGCATCCATTCCTTCTAAGAGCATTTTGAATTCCCTTTGCTTCCTTTAAAAAGCCTTTGTCACTGTCACTTCTGACCAGCCCAGTCCTCCCAGGTGCCCTGGGCTCTGCTTTCTTAGGGTGGTTATTTCTCTCACAGAGTAATTCATGATAGCTTGCCACAGTTTATCTCAATAAATCTTCCCAATTTTTTCTAAGCTTTTTTCATGTCATGTGTTGAGCAATTGTCCTGAATCCAGGATGACAGCAATCTATATTACATCATTTGTACTGAGTGCTCACTGTCACCAAGAGCAGAGAACTGCCTACTGGATATGATTGCCTTTCAGAGGTGAAACAAAGGAGTTTTTACTAGTCCAGCCAAATACAGCAAGGCTGACCCCAGCCTTTCATATGTGTAAAACCAGTTTCAGGATGCCACCAAACACTGCAGAGCCCACTCACCTTTCAGAAATGGTTTGTTCACACTAGCAGAGCAATGCAGGATGACTGAGTTCCAGTTCAGCAGCATTTAGAGTCCAGTTTGTGTAGGAATAAATAGCTACCAGAGGATCAAAGGCAGGGAATCAGAGCTTAGCATCCATACACTGTATTCAAAATTAATGGAACATGCGAGAAGAAATTATTGCAGGTCTCTTTTTGTAATCATTAGGATTGCATCATTCTAAAATGCTGTTATTAAACAGATTCAAGGTAAATTGCATCTCAGGTAATAACTGCAATACTTCCAGGACTAGATTTTCAAGTTATCTATTTCCATGTGTGCCTGCACAAATTGTGTGTGCCACATCTCTTGGCACTAGCATAGCAATAGTGTGCACGGAAGTGGCATCTGTGCACACACACGGCCAGCTCACTACCAGGCTGGACTTGGACTGAGTACCCAGGTTGGAGACACAGATCCCTCAGAGCAGTTGGCTCCTACTTTTATTAAGTTACTGTCAAAACAGTGCAGATAATAGAGCAGCAGGAGCTAAAAGCCAATTCTAAGTAATGTAGACAAAACTGAGTTCACATATCACTCAAGCAGTGCCAGCGGCTCCTTCAATTTTGCATCCATCTTTCCTAAACACACAGCATTCAGCAGTTCACACCTCAGGTGTGATCACACCTCAGGTTAAAACATTTCTTCTTTTGTAAAACCCTCTTGCCAAGTACGCTCTTGTATTTTATTACCAATGCCTATTATTTGGATGAAGTTACTTCCTTTGTATGACTGGCTATCTTCCAGATGCCTCTGAAATCAGTAGTGATGAAGTGGGGGAAACAAAAGCAGCAGATGCTCTTCCTTCAGGACTCACCACCCACACTGCAATGCAGCACTCAGCACTCTTTTCCCAGACCTCTGTCCTCTCTCCATCCCTTGATTTCTGGAGCTAGGGAGGTGGAGAGCTGCTGCTGATGGCAAGTGGGATGGTGATAAAATGCCATTTTCCTCTTACCTCTTTATAGTAAGCTCTGTCAGAACATTTACCAACAACACAATCAAACCAAACAACAGATCTAAAAAAACACCCAACAACAAACCCAACCACCCAAATTCCATTGTCCTTAACAAATTCCCTTGTCCTCAACAAATTCCCTTGTCCTCAGGCTCCTCCCATTTTGTCTTTTGGTACCCTTTTTGATACTCACTCAACGCTTGTAATTATCATAAATTTTGCTGTGTCTAATTGGAAATCTCTTAACAGTCATTCCAATATCAGGCACTGTGAGATATATCATGACAGCACCATCTCTATTCACACTTCTCCAATATGCCCTTGATAAATCATCTACTATATTTTCAACTCCTTTTCTGGATTGGCATTCAAACCTTCACTTGGTATTTCTGGAGTGTTAACAGCTGTCTCCCTATTCCTGGTGAATGCTTAGCGAAGGTTCTTGAAAATAATCTCAAACACCTAGTGATCTGTTCCTAGGGCTGCTCAAGTTTTCCATAGATGCACAAGGGGGGATCATTAGAAGCACCACTGTTGCGGTCGCCTCTTGTGACACTGGTATCTTGGTTTGCTAAATGCTGCTTGAGATTAGGGATACACTTATAAAAGACAATGCTGAGGTGGGATGGGAGATAAGTTGTAACATAAAAAGAGCAGATGAGGAACTGAGACACATTTGGCTTTCAACCAAACATGCAGTGCATGCTCCACATAAACACAGGAGAGAACAAGGAGGTGGCACATGAAAGCTCTTAAATCTGTCAAAGAAAAAAAGAATAGCAATTCTGGATTATTAACAATTATCTATTTCACAATTCAGGAATAAAAAATTCTAGTGGCTAAAGATTTAACTACTTTTTTGGGATCTTGTGTTCAGTCCCTGACCTGCCAACAAACTCACAGTGCAACCTTTAGAAAATCACTTCATTTATTTTGATCTACATCCCTGTCTGTAAAATGGGAGTAGTGGCATTTATTTACTGTGGTGCCAGACAGCAGAAGTTTGGAGCATGGGGGTGCTCAAATGCCACAAAGTCTACTACTGCTCCTCAAAAGTTGAATATTCTCCATCTTATGGAGCGGTTTTTGATGTGCATGTAACAGAAGGTAGCTAGCAAAATGAAGCAATTAGTTCCGTGACATTTTCAGCTGCCTAACAACTTTCTCTTCTGCTTGTCACACAAGTGTTTCAGAATTGGAGCTTGTGTTACCAGTTCTCAACATTTTACGCTTTTTCAGGCTGCAATTCAACAGCTGTCTCAATATTGCAGTTGGAGCCAACAAATTCCGTACAGATTTTCCTCAATATGTTGCCATTTTTAAAAACCCTTTGCCATGCCTCTTTGCTCTTCATGGCTTGACCACGGCTACCCTTTCATTAGAAAGCTGTCACTTGAGTCTTTCTCCTACTAATGTGTAAACTGGAGTTGGTTTAACATCATTGAGATTAATTTCTCTGAAAGCTCAGGTTTCCGTCCCACCACTTTCACCCCACTCTTCCAAGCTGCTCCAAGCATCATGTGCCTGTTAGTCAGTTCTCCACAAAAATACCACAAATCTCATATAGAATACTACACTTTCCAGCCCTTCTAATTTTGCTTTCTAGGTTGAAGAAGGTACTATATCACACATGTTATTGCAGGGCTTTTTTGGTCTAGCCCCTGTTCCTTAAGTGTTGATCCATAAAAATTTGTCCTTATAACAGCTCTATATGATATCATGGTTAGTGTTATTCTCCCCAAAATACTGTATTGTATTGAGGTTAGGCCTGCCTTTTGCTCCTCCTGACCTAGTCAAAATCCTTCTGTTAGAGAACTGCACTGTGAATCTCTGGGCCTTCTCTCCTATGCTTTGGTATGGTTAGAGCTGTACTAATCTCACACCTAAGTTCTCTGCACTGATTTCACCAGCCCTAATGCCAAAGGATGTAAGAATCTCTGATCATGCAATTAGGAATCATTACAAGTGCCTGTATTGATTTAAAAATTAAACTAACAGAATCTTTGCCATCTGTACATAGATCAGAATTCTTTGAAGCTTTGCATTCTTACTGTTTTGCACATCCCGCAAAAGCAAGCCCCTTTCAATGGGAAGGACTCTCTGTGGAAGATCCAGCAGTGTCCAGGGCTTGACCATGCTTGCAGGATATTATCTCTGAGAAGATTTCAATCATCTACTCTGGACCGCTTGAACCAGAAACATTTTAAAAATAGGGTATTTAGGAAAAAGGAAAATATATCTTTGTATTTGATATCACTTTAAATTACTATTATAGTATTGCATATATTTCTGGAATCAGACTGTATATATAAGAACAAATGATAATTTTGTTCATTATTAGGACAGGAGGCAAATTCTTTTTTTATCCACTATTCTTTTCATGCAATCTGCAAGTACACAGAGAACATTCAAGACCTCAGGACAAATATATTCTTCCTTTTCAGTTATACTATTACATTCTTTTGCCTTCTGAAAATAGCTTATGCAACTTGTCAAAATCTGCAAGTTCAGAACTATTTCTGAACTTCAGGAATATTTTTAGATCACTCATATACAGCTCACTGAATATCATCTTTGGTTTTGTAGTTTAGGCAACCTTCTTTCTTAAGTCACCATATGTTACTAAAATCTGTGAGTAGTCCCTTGCCTTACTTCTTTCCCATGTATGACACCCATAAATGCTCTATTTTGTGTGTCTCAAAATTCTTTGTCCTCTGAGGATTAATCTCATCAGGCTGTCCTCTGAGTATTTCCCTAGTTCCTAGTGCCTCTTGGCCTAAATCATTGCTTCTATTCCTCACCCTCTTTCAGGCTCTGCTTGTCTATGGTGGGTTTGGGTAAGTCTTCCTCAGTCCATCCCTGCTGCATGGCTCCACCAGGGTGGAATCCTGAACTCATCTTTGGGATGGAGTGACTCACTGTGTCCTCCAGCACAGTGTTACTTGTGGCACTATCCCTGGGTACTCATTCTCAGCTTAGGGGATAACTGCAGGATGACTTGAGCAGCACTGCAGCAGTGGTAGTGCCGCCAGGAGACCTGTGCATGTTGGAGGGAAGAGTCAGGACCCATATCCTCCATGTCCTGGGTAAATAGCCCAGCCTTCAAACTAGTGGGTGAAGGAAGCAATTGCAACAGCCACTGAGTACTTTTGAGTACTTTCCCCTGCTTCCCCTTCTAAACAGCTAAGTGAAAGGTTTTGTTTCAATTAACTTCCTTCCATTTTTGCTCTTGTGAGGAAAACGGAAAGCGTATCTTGCTTGAGCCGAGAATGCAGCTCACACATCCCTTGCTTGCAAGACAAGAAATGTTCATTAGTGGTGTCAGAGGGAACAATTCTGCGTGAGTTACAGAAGGATAAATTGTCTCCTGCCACATTAGATGAGGCACAGCTGTCCTAAACAGCCCTAATCAGTGCAGTACCTCAGAATGTCTAAACTCAGTGATCCTCCCCCAGCCCAGCCCAACCTGAAACATTCCTGTGCTGCATACAGACCCCAGATACCTTGGTGATGACACTGTCCATCCCTGGCAGGGTGATGTGCTGGCTGGAGCTCCTGGACACCTAACTGCAAGCAGCTTAAGCTGTCTTTGGAGGTGTCACTGCTCTTCACCAGCCAGGTTTTAAAACAGTTGCCATTTGGCGAGCTGGATCCCATCTGGGCCCGAGAGGCTCTATGCAGCCATGCTGTGAGGCAGTCAGAAGCACCACCACAAGCCCTTGCAGGGCTCTTTCACTCAGGCTGGGGAGCCAGCGCATCACAAGCAGCCAGCGGTGAGGTGGGACCACGGGCCATGTATGCTGCAGCTGCCTACAGAGGACTATGGAGCACTGCCCAAGAACTCCAAGCAATGAAACCAAAGGCTGGGAAGAGCTTTGCAATACACAGATTATTGTTGAGAAACGTGAGGACATCAGGCGCAGGCATCAAAAGGTCACCCATACCTTCTAATGTACAGACAGCACTGGTTACTCTTATTCAACAGGACATGCTCTCGTGTAACTCTTTTTCCTGCCTGCTGTCACTGCTATAAAATATTTTCCAGTCTAAGCTCCATCCTTTCCCCCCTCCACTGTATCTGGTTTTGTTCCAATTCTGTCTATTTTTCTCCTTATGCATGCTGTAAAAATAATACTGGTATAACCTCCCATACCCTCTGCTAATATAAGTCAGCGTATGAACTTCACCAAGGGTCAGCACCCTTATTTCTGCTTCACAACAGCTAAACTGAGTCATGAGGAGATGCAGTGATTTGCTGGAGACCATTGATCAGCTTGATCCTTGACAGCTGTGAGACAAGAGGCCAGGTCCAATGAGACCTTGATCCTTTCCCTACCCACTTAGAAACTGTTCTTCCTTCCCAACACACATGCATGCAAACAATGCATCTATTGTGGGAATAGGAAATTAACCCTGTTCTTTCAGGATGAAGAAACCTTTCACTACTGTTAGCAAAACCTGCCAATTCTATGGACACAACCATCACTGGACTGGCGCAATAGCTGCATATATTAACATCAGACGCAAATGTCTACTCACTGAACGGCACACGTGCAGCAGGGGACTCTTCACCCAAATTTTGTCACACACAGGAGGATCACACACAGGGCCAGCAAATTGCACATGGGCTTGGGCTGGCAGAGACCACCACACTGCTCTCCCAGCCACAAACTGCATCACCTGGACCTTAATGCTTCCCTCTGGAAGATTCATGCTTCACCTGCTGGATGCCTCCCTTTTCTCTCAGCTCCTCCCTCCTGCTATCAGGAATGTGGACCTGCTTTTCCCACAAGCTGTGCCTGGCAATCTGCCTTTTCCTACATTGAGGCTCTTGGGGACTGCAGGATTGGTCCAGGAGGGAGAGAGAGAGCTCACAGTGACCCATGCAGCCCACATCTTCCTGAGGCTCAGCCAGGCAGAGCAAAGAGTTAAAAAATGATGAGGAATTTCTCTGTGAGCCACAGAAAGGACTAAGAAAACGGAAACTGGCCTGAATTTAAACTGAAGGACCCCATTCTTCTGCCAAACCGCTCGGCTCCTTAATCAACTGAGGCCTTGTTTCACAGTCAGTCATCAGAGGCTTTAGAAAGTTGTTCAGACAAATCTGTAATGGGAGAGCCACAAAGGATGTCTTTTCTGTGGCACTCTCTACCTAGAATATGTAATGCCTGGGGACAGGCCTGCCCTCAGTGGTGCTTCTATACCACTGGAGCACAATATACAACAGTGCTATAGGATACTTGCACTGCTGAGCTCCTGCTTATTTAAATAAGCATTTAATTAAGGCAAGTCCTGCAGAAAATCAAGCAATGAGCTTTCCCAATGGTGCTTCTCCTCCTTCCCAAAATAAAGTCTTTGTTGGAATTAGGAGTGGGTTTCAGAAGCACTGCAGTCTCCTCCAAATCAGACTCCTCTTTCTGTCATTAGCCCTTCAGTCCTGTCACTTACTAGATTTCTAGCTTCTAAGGAAACACTTAATTCTCTTTTTTTCAGCTCAATTTAGTAATGCTTTCAATGATTTCTGGTAACTACACTTTTATTACTCATTATTATAGAGTCAGGAATAAAAAAATCCCACATAATAGCAGAAATCTGGTTATTCTAGGAAACATTGAAGTTCCCTTCTGCAGTGGTATTCTTTGATGTTCCTATTAAATAAATAATGATTTTTACATCTAAGGGTTATCTTACAGTGCAAAATACGCCATTATCCTCAGTGTAAAAAAATCTTTACATTGTTAGCCACAATAAACATCAGCGGAAGCTGTGATTCTGGAGTGCTTGAAGCTGACCTGCCCAGACATGGGGCAGTGTACTTTTTTCACATCAACTATTTGTTAAGGAGAAACCGGCACTGCAGACAGAGGTATTGCAACAGGGGGAGGAAAGGAAGAGGTTAGATCAAAATGGAAGAAGCACACAGGCAGAAAGAAACTAGCAGACGCTCTAAAGGCAGAAAAGCATCAGATTAGAAACAGAGTATGAATCTTTTCATAAGGTTTTCAATCACGGCCTTGGGCTCTTTGTATGACAGTGAGGAACAGGATGACATTTCTGGAACTGTGCTGACTTAAAAATAATAACAAAAAAAGATCAGAATTTACTGTAGAAGGAACTCATTAAAGACTTCAGCAATGGTACATGCAGTATGTGTTGTGTAAAGCAGGCCACCTAAATTAATTTATTCTATTTTGGTACCTCTGCAGCCCTTTCTTAGGTCAGGGCTTGTGCTCTGTGCTGTTCGCTTGTTCTCCTCACTATCCCTTGCCGGTGGCAGAGGTAGGGACAGGCTGACCAGGCTGTGCACCCCTGAGCTGTGCCCATGGGCTTAAATTGGAAGGTGCGTTGTCTGGGCAGCTCCCAAATCTCTCTTCATCATCTGACTTTCACCCACAACATTGTGCATGGGGAAGCCACACTTCTGCACACAAGCCTAGCAAATCCCACATGCATGTTGGTTTGGGTGCTTGGTGCTGGGCTGTAGGCATGACCTTCCTCCTGGAAATGCATGGGGCTCCCAGTCCACCTGCCCGAGGTGGGCTCTCACCCAGGTAAAGCCATTACTTGTGTATGTCAGAAAACACCTCCAGCAGCACGCACTCCGTGAGCCATGCAAGGAGGAGGATGAGTGGGATTCACAACAATACTGCAGGCAAGAGAGTAGAGCAGCAAAACACCAACATGGAGCATGGAGAGAACAGAAGGAGGACAGAGAAGCAGAAGCTGGAAAGAGCATTCCCATATTTTTTCCTGCCTTTGTCCCCACTTTTATGTCCTGATTTCTATGAGATTTTTTTTTTTTTTGCATTACAGATAAAATCCTTCATCCATCCTTCCCACAGCTACCAAATATTTTTCACACTCCAGGAATGGCATGCCTTTCACTTCCTTCCTTATCCCTCACTTTCAGCTCCCACCTGCACCTCCCAAAACCTCACAGAGCCACTGCTCTTCTCAGCAGTCCTGTATCACTTTTTTGCTAGCGCTCTGCAAATACACTCATCTGACAAGACTGGAAGAAGTAATACCACAGGCTTCTCAATGCAGAGACTCAATCTCATGCTCAGAAGGAAAGCCCCCGTGCAACAGTTTGCTGGAAGCTGGGAACTCACCCTGTCAGTACGCTGGTCTTCAAAATGTCCATTTGCAGAAACCAGAGGTGATCATCCTGGGAAGTGTTTGCATCTGAAATGGAAAAGTTGTGTTTAAGATCAAGGCATAAGAATAGCAGCAATGAACGGGTGTTTATTTTGGATGCCAGTGGAGCAGATGATACCAGGGCTGTGTTTCCTTGCGGCACTATGTGAGCGCTGTGAAATCACATGCACTGTCCAAATCTTGTCCCATCCCTGTCCAGGAAACCCTTCTATCCCCTCCATTTGCTCCTGAAACAGAAGCAAACATTAGTAAAGTGAATGGGAGAGAGCTCTGACCAGTAGTAAAGAGAATTGGAGAGAGGGCATTTATCTGGAAACCAGAGCTCCTTTCTGGCCTTGGGACTGTTGACCTGTATTAGTGAATCAGCTAACCCCATCAAACCACCTTTGGCTGACTGACTTCTTCCAAAGGACATTTCCAAAAGAAAGCTCCTCTGTTGCAGTCCTGCTCACTGGAGACTGGTGCAAGACTCTAGGTTTTGTGTGGCTTCTACCTGAGGTAGCTAAGAGGCGTTTCTGGTGGTTTTCTGTTTTTTAATCTCCTGAGCTGCTGAAACCATTTCATCCCAAAGCATCATGCAAGTTGGTTTTCCTGTAGTCTAGTTTCTTTTTACTCAATCAGTCTAAGTGAAGACTACCAAACAGAGTAGTATTTCTCCCTCTGTCCTACCAGACAATGCCTCCTCAGTCAGATTGTCATATGCATAGTTATGGCCAGACAAACTGAACCTGCAACACAGAATGTCAGCTGATTTGTACTGGATGAACAACATGATCAAATTCAGCCTACAGCTCAAGGATACACAGAAGTGAATGAAGGGAGAGCGCAGGAATGCATATGTGGGATGTGGAGAGGCCACCTGTGTTGGAAGCAGCTGCAGTTAAATTGGGTTAAGCATTTCATCAACCTACACCCTTAGTTACACTGGATTTAGCTTCTGGGCCCCCCTTAGTCACCACGGTTTGCAGTATCCCTCCCAGAGGCTAGTCCACAAACTCTGTATCACGCAGCACACCATCCTCTTCAGCACTTCTGCTCTCTTTGTGCAGCCTGTAAGCTGGATGCAGGGTTTTCTGCACATCAGCTCCACTAGCTTTTGACCAGCCAGGGCAAGCCAGAGCTGTACTTGCTGTGAAAGACCCTTTCAAAGCTCCTTTCATGTGCTTGGGATGCAGTAGTCCAGAGAAGCCTTAGGCTTGGGGTCTGTCCATGTTACAGCATAGCAGCTATGCCCAGCGACAGGGAGGAGTATCCGGACAGGATGACACACTGCTGCTGCCCATCGCTCAGCAGTCAGCAGTTTCAGACAAATGTGTTTAGCATCTCATGAGCAAGCTGTGATCACATCCTGGGCAGCTCAAAAAGCCACAGGCAGGTAAATTAACAGGACAAACATTAGCTCCAGTATATGTGGCTTGCCAAACTGCAGCTGGTTTCATGTCCTCATAAACTGAGTTCAAACATAACAACAGCTCCTAATACAACACAAGACTTCAAAAAAGCCCTAAACCCCACACCGTGGGGACAGCAACTTCTGCTGCTTAAGATAAGCTAATTGAAATTACACAAGAGGAAGGGGGTGGCAGTGTTCAACTTCCACGTTTTCCCAGCTTCTGCAGTTTTTCCAGGGAGAGTGTTGGTCTGCTTAAGAAATGTCACCTCCTTTAGATTCACTTAGTGAAAGTGCTTACAGGAACTTTTAGGAAGTAACCATGGACTGCATACATGGTTCTCTGCCCAAAGTCAGCCAAACGGCCTTGCTTCTTTTTCTTTACATCTGTGGCAAAGCTGTTGCACAGGGCATGATACCACTGTCCTGATTCAGTAAAAATCATGAGCTGTAGCTTTGTCCAGCTGCTTAAGCTGCAGTTCCATCACTTGTTAAGTGAACTTAAAGTTGTGTCACTCTGGTCTTCTTCTTTCCCTTACACTGGCTGCTTGTCCCCATCTCTCTCCCTTGCATCAGCAGTGGCATTTATCTGACCCCTGGAGCTGAGAGGAGCTCCAGACTCCAATCTGGCAGAAAACTAACTCCACAAGAATGAATATTTTTTTGCTAGTTTAAACTACCATGAACTCACATCCATAAAACCGTGGCTGATCTGAACCCTTCATAAGACAATTTCAATGGGCAAGTTACTGTAAATTTAGGATCCTTTTGCACTGAGCATTCTGCAAGATGTCAGATAGATTTCAGAACTGTAGACAATTACATTTTGGAAAACACAAGTAACTGAAGAACTTCTTCTCCAGAAAGTCTTTCTTTCCTGACTCCTGGAGAAAAAAAACGTAACTGTTTCTAGCAATTTCTTCTTTAAAGCATTTTCAGAAAACAAAAAAGCTTACAAGACTATGGAAAAAAGGAAAAAAAAAAAAAAGAAAAAGAAAAGAAAAGACCCTTTTAGTTGAAGAAGCAAAAATCTTGAATAATTTCTTATAATCTTTTACTGGAATCCAATAAAGACATTACCAAATTACACTAGGCTAAGATATATTTGTGTGTATCAGAGGCACAGCATGAAGAAAACCCATAAAAAATATTAGCCTCCTTCATATAACTCAGTAGAGTTATAAAATATCTAATTGAATAAACTACATTTGACATGAACAAATGGCGACATTTCCATGCAATGTTGTCTTTTTGGCTTCCTGACAAAGAAAAGCTTAAGGAGCCATGATTTTTGTTTCCTAAGGGCAAGTTCTTCTATTTTTATAAACTCAGCAATCAATACTAAAGTATGAGCATAAGCACTTTTAATTTATGAACTGTATATTTTGAGTGACTTTAATTGTTTAATCTTACATGTGTTGTTATGAGAGTGCGGGGTTTTGCTCTACTGCATAGGGTTGCTTAATGGAAAATATTGCATTAAGGCATAAAAAGCAGCCATATATGTAGCAACCAGAAAAGGAATAATTAAGACACAGCAAAATTAATACTATGCTGATTTCTTGTGAGCAAAAAAGCACCATTAACTTGAAGGAAAGCATAACCCCAACAGGGAGCCTGCGCTGATGTCACCCATAGACAGGCCATGAGAAGATGTGAAAATCCTCTCTGTGATTACTTAGATGAACAGGCTTCTTCCTCCCTGGCAGACACTTGGCACTTTTCTTTTTCCCTTAAAGAGTAGAGCACAGCACTCCTGAGTTTCAATATTTGGCTCAGGTGCAGTTTTGTTTCCAGTTCCCAACTCTGATGACGTGGTTTGGCCAGCATGTCTCCTCCAAAGCGCCTCTCCAACACCTGTGTTTGAATTGACTGGTGGACCTGCCAGTTTGCATGAAGCTGGGAGTCAGGAGAGGCTGCATGTTTAAACTGACCAAAAAAGGACTTACCACTAACACTTGTGTATGAAAATATCAGTGGTATGCATCTTGGAGAATATGGACTAGACTTTTATGAGACTAGCTGTGGAGTGAATCACTGCTGGTTTTTCTTCACAGCAGAAATATAATGTGACCTGCAGTTAGCTTTAGGGAAAGAATGGCTTTTCCCACCTAGCCCATGTTCAGATCTGATAAGGATTTTTCACAGCGAATATTTATCATGTAGAAAGCAGGCTCTTTCACTTTGTAATATTGATGTTAGTCACAGATGGGCTGCTGGTTGCCATGCGAATGATAATGCTCCAGGGAGTTTCAGTTAATATTAAATGGAAAGTGCTCTATTTGCATGTCTCTCTAGAAACGGCACAAAAACCATCTTGAGAATCAATATTGATAATACTTTGAATGTGAAGCAAAAAATAAGCACACACAGCAACAAGGAGTACATGTCACATGGTGACTCCTATAGTTGTTAAAAGACAGTAATATCGTCCAATGGGAAAAGCAGGACATTTAAAAGAAGACAAAATCAAATTTGCCCTATCCAACTTTGCCAAAAATAACATCAGAGCCAACTCTTCTTAACTGCATCCTAATTAAGACCATGCATTAATTAATGGATTGCACAACATCTGTATGCAGCCACAAACTTGCCAAATACATGCACCACTGTAGGTGAGCACCATGTGCAAGAAGAGCACACACAAAGAGCAGGCAGACTCAGACCAGCTGAGCTGTAGGTCATGTCCTAGGAGTGCTCAGGGGCTGGGAAGAGACCTCTCAGCACCCTTTGCAAGGGAACACAGGGCTAAGGCAAGCCCACTCTTGCATTGTTGGATGTGGGCCATTTTGTTCGTTTTGGCCTATGAAAATGTAGTGAGACAAAGCAGCCAGTGAGGAGGTTTGTTTCATAATTTTAACTCTCAACCCAAATCACACACAAAGAAGAAAAGTGATATTTGCTTCCCCAGCTGCTTCAAGCTAGGATCAAGTGCTCGTGACCATGTGGATCCAATGGCTCACATGGCTCTTACCTTTCTCGAAGTCTAACTTCTCTACCTGATTATGCAGTCAATAATTCATGGAAAATCATATCACCTGAAGAACAACTATACCATCCAAACTGACCTTTCTGATAGCCTGCTGTATTCTTTCAGTGCCAGCTTTCTTGCTTCTGTGTATGGGGAAGTATAAGATTTTCAGGAAACCGTATGTACAGTGTATTTCTTACCCCATTTTGTGTTACCAGTAGCATGACCATTGCTGAGTATTCAGCTAAAATAGATTAAACCAACTCATAAAAACAGAGGATGATTCAAATCAAGACATGGCATTGAAGACTAGGCAAGTGTGGAGCCCTGCACACTCTCAGTAGGTGCGTCTCATCATATAAGCAGGATTCTCATTTATTTGGTTGAACAAGAGTGTGTGTGTATGCACAAGAGAAAAAAACCCTTTACTGGGTTCTGAAAAAAGTTAAAGCAAGCAAAACCCACAGCAGACAGAGCTGTGAAAGACACCCTGTGGCTGGTTTGGAATTTGAACCAAGGGAAAGGCATTTTTCCTCTTAGTTCCTCAGTGATCGCACACAGTGTTCATCCAAGCAGAGCCCAAGTTATGTCCTAAACTTGCCAGTGAAGGACAACATTGAGATTTTGGGCATAGGGGAAAGACTGAACATATGCAAAACCACCAAATAACTGTCAATCCTGGGGTAAATCCTGATTTAGGGCTACTGGTAAGCCATAGCAATTCACTGACCTGGATCCAGCTTCACTACTTCAGCTCAGGTTGGAGCCAGGCAGCCTACTCATTTCCTGATGAGCAGGGCAGCATCTTCACTATCCACATGCACACCGAAGAGAAGGATGTCAGAAACCAACCTGGAATGCAGAAACAATTTGTGCATCATTTAGTAGAACGAAGGAAAACAGCACATGAATAATTGGAGTCTCAAGGAAGGGAAAACAGAACAACATTGGCAAAGCTGAAGTAAAATACAAATAAGAGTGCTTGTGTCTTCCTCCATTCACAGCCTCAGCTCTCCAGCCCGCTTATGCAGACTTGCACCTTAGTGCATCAAGCAACTTCCCTGCAGTGAGAGGAGAAAAATCATATGCTCAGCTCAATATGTTGTGATTTAATACCCAAGAAATTTGCTTAATTTTTAATATATTTTTTATAGTGTGCAATTTCAGCTGGATCCAGATAATTTGTTTTAAAACGATCCCCACAGGTTTACCTTTTCTAAGAACAGTGAAGTGGTTATGGATACGAAGTCTCTATCACATTATAGTTGTTGCTACGGAAATAAACTGTCGTGTTAAAAGTACAAATATAAAGAGCCTGCTGCAAAGGAAGAGGTGGCAGCCATGGCTCTAAGGAAGTGCTTTTCAGTGATAAATGATGAACCAATTCTTCCGAATCTCCTGAACTACAGGAGGTAATACAGCAGCTCTGGCTTGCATTTTTATAGAACTGTGCATAATGTCTCAAATCACTTTAGCAACAGAGAGTGCCTCATACTTGATGGCTTGAGGTTAAATGATAGTTTTGTCATACCAGGAACTCAGCTGGGACTTTCTGACGAATCTCTGCATTACAGATTGTAGTTCCTCCGAACTACAATCCCAGGAGAGCAAACTTGCCAAAAATAAGTCTCTTTTTGTAGCAATAATATACATGCATGAGCATGACTAAGATACCTTGTAGCAGACATACCCTTTTAGAAACTCCCCTTTGGCAAGAGGATTTCTCCACTGGCCTTATGATTTGTGACAGTAGCCATGTGATGCCACAGAAAGCTAGAAGGGGGTCAAGGTCTGCTGTGATTTATGGGCCTGTTCTAAAGTGAGAAAAGGGAAAAGAAAGGGGAAAATGAAAAGGGAAAATGGAAAAGGGAAAAGGAAAAGGGAAAGGAAAAGGGAAAGGGAAAGGGGAAAGGAAAAGGAAAAGGGAAAGGAAAAGGAAAAGGAAAAGGAAAAGGAAAAGGAAAAGGAAAAGGAAAAGGAAAAGGATCTGTGTGGTTTTGTTGTTCTTGCAGGGTCAAGGCAAAAAGCACATGATCAAAAAAACCTCACCTGCAATCAATTACAGATTTTGAGAAGAGCCATCTGCTAGTCTTGCTCAGAGGATTTGATAAGCCATTAGTAACACCCGAACTCAACTGGCTTATTATACCAGCCCCAGCCTTGTGCATGCTCGGCTGCCCCACCAGAGGTGCTGTGTGTGCAGACAACAGCTGCCAGGGAGAGACGTGCTGGAGAGAGACCTCTTCGGTACTCAGGGTGAAGACATAGGTACTATGTATGTAAGGAAAACAATATTGACTGCAGAGAAGCTCTGACACCCGTATGTGCTGGTTTGCATCTTGTGAAGTCTGATTCCAGGGCACGGGGCAGTAAGAAGCTGTGGTTGCAGCTACTGTCCTGGCTACATGTTGACAGTGTGAAACAGGTGACTGGCCTTTCCAAAGAGCATATCTATGCCAGAAAGAGGATGTGGAAGTGGTGCAAGAAAGGACACAAGCCCACCACTCTCACCATAAGCATGTTCCATCAATTAACAGAGAAGAGGCACATATGAGGTTGAAATAAAGCTCCTCGTTATTTTTTATTTTCTAACCTGCTTTTCCAGCACTTCCAGAAGAATCAGAGGATGAGGCTTACTTGTCCTACTTGTTCCTAACACACCCTCTCCTGTTGAGGCTCTGCTTTGGCTGGGAAAGGCTGCAAGTCATCAGCCCTGGCATCTGCCTGTGTCCTACCTGTGTGGGCCCTGGGCTGCCAGCCAGCTCCAATGACCAACCACCTCCTGGGGAAAACAGTCTCCCTGGAAGGTGCATGGGCAGGCACAGTGGGGCAGAGCCAGCAGGCTGGGCTGAACCCACTCTCTGTGCACATCAGTGGTCAGTGGCCATCAGAATGGAACATCTAGAGGACACAGCGGCAAGCTGTGAGCATGGCCAGAGCCCACCCTCCATCTGCTCTGCGGGCACAAGCAAACTTTGCTTTCGCAGTCTCAGGCCAACACATGTCACAAACAGTCAATTAGCTTTTTAAAAGTTAAATAAACAAACAGAGCAGGAGATTATAACTGATTAACTGACGGGCAGGAAACATGAGAACCTGGTTTGCTAGAAAGGAAAGCTCTTGTGCTGAGATCTCCAGTAATTAGCAGCAACAAGAAATTCATGAGGGAAAAAAAATATCGAACCCTTCCTGTTTGAATGTTCTCTTTTCACATGTTTTGCTTGGAAGACTAGCTTTAAGTACAAACACAGACTGGGTCTCAAATACAGAAGAGATTCATGCTCTGCAAAAGTCGTATGCTCGGATTGCAAACCAAATGAACATGGGTCAGTGCAAGCTTCCTCCTCCCCTACCTCCCCCCTCCCGAAAAACATCCATCTTGTTAACAACTGTCAGATTGACAGCTCTATACTTTTCTGCAAGCACCTGGAAGGCAATTTGGTTACTGCTGGCAAATGCTTCAGGTCCTCCTTGGAGCACAGTTGTAGACCAAAGCTGCTAGAGAGTAAAGGGCAGAATTCCTTCGTCGCGGCTGCACGATGTGATTCGGTAATAATTTAGCAATTTCAGTGCGGCAATGGCTTGTGTGCTCAGCTTGTCAGTCTGCAGTGGAGCTGCTGTTGATTGTGCAGAAACATGCCTGGTTTCATTATTCCCTTTAAGAAGTATTCTTCACCTGTCTCAGAGTCTCCCTGATTCACATAATGAGATCCCCAGGCAGAGCTGAAACCCTGACCTAGATTTCAATGGCTCTCCAAGCTGTGTTTATGCACCTTCAGCATGGCTGTGTTTACTCTTTTAAATTGCAGATAAACTACAAATTAAAGAGAACCCTGGGTCTTGTCTTTATTTATTTATTTATTATTTTTCCAGTTTAAGCACATTCATCTCTGCTTTGCTGTCCTGGCTTTGCCTTTCTTTGGCTTTGTTGGATAGTTCAGAAGAAAACTTGAAACAAAATGAAGACTTGCTCAAATAGATAGCAATGGCATACACTTGGAAAAACAGCACAAGCAGACCAGCAGTGATTTCATTGGAAAAGGGGACGCTAGGTCTGGTCCTGACTGAACACACAGAGCTTGTTAGTGTTGGGTTATTATTCTGCATTATTGTGTGGGAAGGTCCCAGGGGCAAGTACAGCTCCAGGGATGCAGGTCTCTGTGCGTGGTTAAGGATGGTGCTCAAACTCCACTGCCAATGGAGAGGATCATTATTCTATCTCCCTGATAGTAAATTTCAAGAAAAACTCAAGGTAAACCTGCACATTGATACAAAGGAATATAAAGAACAAGAGGTGGCTCTCAAGAGTTATTTGGCTAATAGCATCACTCAGCATCACCGGAGTGTCCAGCCTCTCTCCCATGCAGGGGTATCACTTAGGTGTTTGGACGTTAACTTCCTGAAATCCCTAGCAGCGCTCAGACTCTTCTGCAGCTGAGATCAGTGGCAGCAGGATTAGACCACCACGAGGATTCTGAAAAGCCCTCACACACAGAGCAGCCCTACTTTCCCTTCCAAAATCCATCAAGTCGTGGGGAAGAAAATAACCAAAGCTTGACCACCTTCCATTACAGCACATGATTGTTGTTTCTCTGTGTGCACATCCTCACCACAGAAACTGATGAGGTGATTAGCACCCATTAATGTCTTGCAGGAAACCAGGGGGGGTCCCAGATTTCCTTTGCTAACTTAGCACTATTGGAAAGCGTAGAGCTCTTTTCCCAGTCAGAGATGCAGGAAGTGGAATTTGGCTCCCACAGCAGATATTTTGTGCCCATTTAAAAACCTGCCTGTGGACACACTGGAGGTCCCTGGCTGGGGCCACTCCAGAGCAGGGCTGATGTGAGTAGTGGGTATGTGCTCTGTGGAGCCTGATGAAGCCTTGTTCACATTAAAAAGCAAATGAGTGGGTGACAATTAAAGTGTTGCATATTTTCGCCTAAAAATAGCTCTCCCACAATCTCACCCCACTTATTTCAGTACAGCACTGAGCTGCCATTAATTTACACTTACCAGAAAAGAGAAAGAATTATAATGGTTTACTTCCTTACATAAATATTTTCTATTTTAGTGCCTGACGTTGTGGACTGTCTTTGCAGCCCAGCCCAGAGGTCCCAGCAAGGGCCGATGGTATTTGCAATAGTAAAAACACACTTTCAAAACCATTTTTAGAAATCCCTGTCTGTGTTTGGATATCTACAGAGCTGTGGAAGTCCAGCTGCCCCGAGAAGAGCTGTCACCAAACAGGAGATTCCCAGCAGCCAGCCCTGTAAGGCAGAGGCACAGATCTCCACTGCAGGCATAGGTGGGAGCCAGGGAAGAACTCTGCTCTTCTGAGCCCATCAGTTTATACTCTGATTAATCTTACTGAGAACAAAGTAACCACAACAAAACCAAGCCTGAACTACGCAACAGGGCTGAGAGTTGGACAAGAGTGGTAGAATCAGGTCCCCTTCTGCACTCAGACTGAGGCAGGGTTTGAAGAGTTTTTGAGACTGAAAAGGGAATGTAGCTCAGCACTGAACATGTGGGAAGCTGGAAACAAAGTCTTCTTTAAATCAAGGACTTTCTTTCCACCTCTGCTTTTGCTTTGTGACAGGCACTGCTGTCCTTCCCCCTCAACTGCTCTTTGTGCACACCAACAAGGAGTCTGCGGAGCTGAATTCTGCACCACCCTGCTCCCAGTGCCTTAATGAGCCGTGCTTATACCCAGGAACTAATCCTGGAATAAAGTCCTGCTCTTCATGATGGGAAGTGAGACAATTGACATTTAGGTGAGCAGGAGTCCTCTTCCCATCCACACTGTGGTCTGTGCCCTCCTTAGCTGCTCTCAACCACACGGCTACTCAGCAGGTCAGAGCCCTCTCTCACCAGGCCAAAAGTTACCCCACCACAAAATGATTTGTAGTGACATTCACAGGGATGGGGAGCCAGCCTCCTCCCTTCACAACATGCAGCTCTGACAGACAAATCAAATCCCTAAAGTATTCCCTGCTGCATGAAATGCTCTAAACCAGCTGTGAAGCCACCTCCTCATTGGCATGGTACACTATACCAAAGACAATGCCTACCTCTCAGGCTGATAGCCTGCCAAAAGAAGAGTAGAAAAAAATTGTCGCAGAAGTGACTTTAGCTTTTCTTTCAACAATTCACTGAGGAAACATTTGGAAACTGATCCCTGCAATGAGGTGGGTATTACATTTCTGTTGTGCAGCTGGGGCTGTATCTACTCCGACCATTTGCCCCGCAGATATATTCAAGGAACTACCTCTACTCAAAGCCTATTGCTGGCCTTGCTCATGCAGCCTGAACACTGCCCTGCTGTTTTCAGTCAGGGCTTTTGATAACCCTTTTGCAGGTTGAAGTCCCTGTCCCTCAAACACTGGCACCAGTAGCCTCTTCTGTTCATTGTTACTCTTCAAAACACAAGTTGGTTAAATGAGAAAATCAAGCCTCTTCCAGCCACCCTGACAGCACTACCATGCCCTGTTATGGTGGCCATGCCTCTGCCCATTAAGTCTCCAAGTTTGGGCTTATCTGCACTGGTGTGACCATTTAGTGCATCACCCACCTCATCTCACTCTCATCTCCAGTCTGTTCCTCTGCTCCTCCATATGGCACAAACCAGGGCTGTGATGTGGATTAGAAGAGCTTTAAAATTTATCTTGTTTGATTTACATTTTCAAAGCTCTCTGAAAAATTTAAATCTGTATTTTGGGAAAGAAGAAAATGGACGTTTTTGAAACAGCTCCTGTTTAAGCACATGCAACAAAAGGCAAGGAAACGGAAAGCCAGAGTGACAAGCAAGGTGTGAGAGCCATTTTTCCCTCCTTTGTTGAGTGGCTGGGGCTGTCACTGGTGGTACAGTGGGCAGCATTGCAGGGTTGATCGCACCTGGTGATTGGTGGTCCAAGTGAAGGACCAGGCTGTTCCCTGGGCAGTTCTGTCAGGAGAAGCTTATCTTCAGGTGGTTAGAGAAAAGAGTGAAAGGATGATGAAAACAGTAAGCGGTGGATGAGCCCACCCGGCTGTGCAGCTACAGTGAGGTAGGAGGCTGGAGGAGTCCCTGCCTGAGACTGCTGTGTCTCCCTGGGCAATGCGAGTGCACTGTGGGCTTGCTTACTGCCTACATTTTGTGATGTGTCCCTGGGAAGATAAGTGACCTGTATAAATGCAGATTAATGCAGTAATAAAGTTTTGGATGCGTAAGTGGGTAGTTTTTAGAACAGATAGCTACTGTAGGACCCCAGTGCCACAAAACAGGAGGAGACAGGGCTGCAGGAAAGGTTATTCCCTGTCCATGTGTTCCCATCAGACACACAGAGTGCCTTTTATTTATTTATTTTGAAAGAGCACTGGAGAACCACGAGAGAGTAATGGACCATAATGAGCTAAAACTGCTGACCAGGACTTGGCTGTATTTAATTAAGACTCTGGTACACACTTAGCATTAGCAAGGCAATGCCAGGGAGCAGTGTGCAGCACTCTGGCAGCCTCTCCACAAAGGGCCTACTTGCACTCCATCACCTCTTCTAGAGGGAGATCTCTGTGCCAGGAGCCTTCCCTTGGCCAGGAGGCACTGCTGGCCATCAGTAGCCAGTCCCGTATCCCAGTAGGACTGTGCACCCTCTCCAGTCCCGCATGTTCACAGGAGGGGAGCTCAGCCTTCAAATTAGCAATGCCTGAGAAATTAGCGATATGAATAAACAACAACCTACCAACCAGCAGCACTTGCGGATGCCCTAAAGGTGTTATGGGTTCTTTAATGTTCTTCTAAATTAGATTCACAGAAATTCATTTGGTGATGCCAATACTGCAGGCCCAGGAGTGCTACATCATCCTTTATGGGAGCATAAATATGTATTTCATGTGTTTCATTCTGTCACATTTAGTATCAGCAATGATTTCACACACAGCTGTAGATCAGCTCCCTTTTGATCACAATCTGCCAACCTTTTCTAGCCATTCAAATTTATAGCAACATTAATAGTTCAAAAATAATGGTGTTTACTGTGTACTAGATTTCTATAAATTAGGAGGAAGCAAGAGATCCTAACAAAGACTCCAGAAAGCAACAAAGCTGGACTGAATATCAGCTTTTTCACCCCGATTAACATATCCTTGTCTATTGGCAGAAAGTTTCCATTGCAGCTGTGAGAAAAATAATGCCATGGATTATGTCACATCGATTCAAAGTGAAATTTAAAGCCAAAGAGAAAAGAGAAAAGCATTCCTTATGTCCTTATAGAAAATATCACTGCCTCAATTAGGTGCTACAGATGCTTGGAGTAAACATATTTTCCACCAGTTTTCTTAGAACCATACTCACTTAAATCTCCAATATTCTTCTGCATGTTCATTTTTCACCCCAGTTAAATACCACGTCTCTGGGTGTTGGTGGTTAAGGGGATACTGCCAAGCAAGGAAAGCCAAGAAAAGCTGGGATAAGAAGGGAAAATATGGCCTTTTAATAGTAAATAAACTTTTTAGCCTTAATGGTAAGGCTGCTGTCAGCATAACTCAGAAGAGGGAAAAAAAATCTCATTGCTAGTTGTATCTTTCATTTCTTGGACCATGTGAATGTCCAGTCCTCCAGTTTTCAATCTGCTCTCAATCCAATGGAAATAATGCAAACAACTGAGCATTCAAGCCTGTAATAAATCTCATCTTTCTGTGGAATCCCTAGGATCCAGAATGGAAACAAAACCAGAAACACTTTTCAATATTTCAGTAAATATCAACCTCTTCCCAGTAAAAATTTGAGTTCCAGGGAATCGAAATACCCTGTTGATTTAACTAGCACATAGCTGTAAGGTCAAAATTGAGACATCAAGTATCTGGAAGTATCACTTGTGAACTGCATGCAAACACATGTAACTTCTGTATGGGTCCCTTCAAAAAGGTAAGAAAAGTTAGCAGCCCTGTTGCCAGCCAGAGTAAACTGGGAGCATCCCAGACATTAATGCTCCGGAAGACTAAAAACCTCCTCACATATTAAAGTCCTTCCCAGCAGTGCTAATGGTCAGGGTAGCCTGGAGTTGGGAATGACGATGGAGCAGCAGATTCCTCCCTGGCTGCAGCATCACCTTCCATAGCACCTGTGATGGTAAGCTTTAGCTGTGGCTCTACTTCTGCTCACTACTAGAGAGGATCCAGCTTAGTCTTCTCAGTGCTCAGCTTGGTCCTGCTCATGCAGCCAAGTCCCCCTGAACATGCCATGCTGTTTTACACATACACCAACAGAAAGTTTTCCTCCTGAGTTATTATGATGTATATCTTTCCCTTGCAAAAGTGGCAGGGAAGGAAGCGGGGAAGAAATCACCAGGTTTATAGGCATTACAAAGCAGCTTACTTTAGAGCTAAAAATTTCTGGCAGATGGTACTCAACATCTGGGAGAATGTTAATGTCCAGATATAAAATTTGTTGTCCTTATTTGTCTTTATTGGGATTGTACACGGCTACAGTGTGTTGTGATAAGATCTATTTCCTATGCCTGTCTCTTAAATTTAAACCTCAAAGCCATGTTTATAAACATTGTAACCTATCAGTTATTACTGTAGCGCAGGGCTGAATTCAGATCAGTGATGCTATGCATAAATATGTCACGTAGAAGCATATCTGCAGCACTTCCTCAAATAAACCTCCAAGAATGTGTTTTTTTTTTAAAGAGATAGCTGAAAAAGAATAAAAAATAGAGCATCTTAGCATATCCCAGGAAAACAAATGGTTTGACCTTGTAGGAATAAACGTAGGAACAGCTCCATTAATCACGTAACCCCCAAATTGTAAAGGTTCACTGTTTTGAGAGCAGGAATCATCCCACTTTATTCACCGTTGACAGCAGCAGGCGCAGCAGGGAGCACAAGCCACATCAAACACTCCTAAGCCCTGCAATAACTCTGCACGACAGCCATTCCCAAGACACAGGCTTTGCCTGATGAAGCACGGGAAGCCTGCAGAATCGGTGCTCCTTGAGCCTCTCCCAGCCGGCCACCAGGGAGCTTTGGGTGCTCCACTGGGGAGCAGACACAAGGGTGATGCTGGGCTCCTGCCTAGGAGCCTTGCCCACCCCAGAACGTTAGGGCTTGCTGGGGTGCAGGAGCACAGCATGCTTTCCACCCATACCTTGCCTTTTCCACAATTAGCTCTGGTTTTGGAGTAAATGGAGAAATTTGGGTTTCCCTCTTCTGACTGCTGCTGTGGCTTCCCCCAGCCCTGCCAGAGATGGCATGCAGATTTTGCTTTACATCAAACATGCAAGTGAACCATGGGTCCTCTCTGTTTAGTATGGCAGGTCAAGTCTGTTCCCAGCTGAAATGCTGCAGGAGAAAACAATAAAAGTAAAAATAGCTTCTTCCCAGTGCTGCACAGAGAGCCCTCTGTGCCAGCTTTCCAGGGGCTGAGGGATGAGAGCAGCTCTATTTAGCTCTCTAAATTAATAGCTAGGGTACCAAGGGCTATCTGCAACAGCTGCACACCTGAAAAGCCTGGAAAATATTCCCATCAGAAGCATGGGAGTAAGAGACATGGAGACGTACGTTTTTCAAAGGCCATATCTCCCCTAGCGTCTCTCTTTCCTTCTACCATAAACATGGGTGAGAGCACACAGGCAAGAGAAGGATGCTGCTAAACACAGCCTGCCACAGAGCCTGTGGATAGTCCAGCTGTTACCAGCAACATAGGTGGAAAGGGAATTTTTTCTCCAAATCAAGTAAAATCTAGTGGTAACAGTTTGTTTCCACAACCCAATCCCCTTAGCAGTCCATTAGCACTTACTGCTCCAGCTTTTCGCCTCCCTCACCACTACACCCAGCTCCCAAGGTCACTGTGGAGAGACAGCATCACTCCTGTGCAGAGGCTGCCCAAGATGGTGCTCGTTGTGGAGAGGCTGCAGACTTCTTTCCTTCCAGCATCAATCATGGTGTATCCTGAAGGCCCTTTCTCCCCTTCCCCAGCCTGGCTGCTGGGCTGGCTCCACCTGCCTCACCCCAGCACCCTGGCTAGTCTCCAGCTGCAGCTTCCGATTTGGGTGGCAAGGGATAGTCAGACACAAAAAGGCCAATGAAAACCAGACTGACATTTATTTCCAAAGCATTTGGAAACCAAGTTGCTGCGCTGTATACCTAACTTTGGACATGTCAGTTTGGAAGGGTTAATTTACCAAGTTATTTCCTTGTTCTGCTGCTAATTCACTAATATTAAATAGATTATTAATGCTTAAACTATAGACAAAACCAGTCCCCAGAAGCAAAGATAATGATTCACCTTACGTGAAATGCTAGCAGGTTAGCCGGAGTAAGGCCTCTGCCAGTAGAGCCCTGGCTTTGTAATCAGCATCTCAGTGAAGGAGAAGTGCAGAACTACTGAAAGCTGGGCACTAGAAGCAGCACATCATCCAACAGCCTTCACCCACTTGTAAGACACCTTCTTACAGAGCTGGTTTACAGAGAGCATATCCTTTGATTAACCAGCAACATATTGGATCAGGAGCATCTTTCCCTATTACAAATTCCTCAAGCTAAGGAAACACACACTCCATGGAAGACCATACCTTTTACAAGTGCTCTATGGAGTAATACTGAGAAAAAGAAAAAAAGGACAGATTCATTCTCAGCCTCACACTCAATTCAGTTCATTATGAAAAGGTACATTTCTTCCCTTGTGCTATTGGTGGTAGGCTGAGATTTCCTTCCTGTCACCCCATAACAGAGCAGTTCCCACCCTACAGCGGCATCTGTCTTGCATACAGTCAGCTCAGAAACTTTGCTGGGGATTGCCAGTATCAGGTCCTGATGAGTCTACAAGCCAGGTCTGCACAGAGTCATACATCAATGCTCTCAACACTGGTGTTGCTGTTCCAGAGGATGACCACTAGTTATAATGAGGTTTAAGCTAAATGAGATTTTTTACCTTCTGTACCCGGAACAGGACATTTCTCTCCAGTGAGATCAAGTGTTCTCCAGAGACCTTCTGTTACCTTTGGCCATCTAAATAATTCCATGTGAGAAGAGAAGGAAAAAGAAAATCACCTTTGCAAACATTAGCATGGGCTGCAAGAACTGCATAGATAAGATGACAAGATAAAATAAGATTGCTTTTAATAGCAAAAACATGTTTTCTTTGGCCTATATGCAACCTAGAGCTTTCCAGGTGCTCAAGCTTAAACTAGTCATATAGATCTAGAGAGGCATTCATTATTTAACAAGCACAAAGAGGCCTGAGGAAATGATTGCGTCTTCCTCCCATTCTGTGCATGGGTACAGCTAATCCTCGCTCTTGGATCAGAGAGGCACTTTTCATCTGCTTTAAAAGCCTGAGTTTTGTTTTTCCCTTCATTTCCTTCCTGTTAAAGACATCTTTGGTGCAGAAAGCCCTGAAGTATATCTATGCTTTCTTAACAGGAGCTCAGCTTCGGGCATTCCCTGCTTGAAGTCAGGTGCTCAGGTCCCAAAGATGGACACTTGCTCTCAGAGGTGCGGTTGAAGCCCACCAGAAACTGATGATGACAGCTTTGTGTTTCAGTTCTTTATCTGGTTGTCAGAATGGGTGCATGGGGTAGAACACTTATTTCTCAACACCAGGTAAATGAAGCCCGCCAAGAAGCTGGGAAGATGCTACAGGGACTAATGTACCAGTGACCTCACCAAGCTGCTTCATCTGTCCCCAAACAGTGAGATTATCTCCATCCTTGTTATGCTGCCCATTCATCCAGACTGTAGGGCCGTAGGCTGGCTGTCCAAGTCATCCCTCTGACCCTGCTGATCAGAAATGCAAGCAATTCATCTCCTGCCTAAACTTACAGTAAATGCTTCATGCCAGGGAAAACGAACTGCTCCAAGGGATCATCCTGGGAAATTAACAGCTATAACAATTTCCAGCAGCACACACTGTTCCCAAGACAGATGACTCAGTGGATTCATCTTGTCATGGTATTTTGTTCTCAGCCTTGGACACCAGAACCCCCAAAAGTACCTTTTGCCTTACCTTTTGCCACACAGCATCCTCATTTCACAGCTGGTGTGAGACAGATGCCACCAGGAAGCAATGGGGAAGCTAATTCTTACTGCCTAGAAGTACAGACATACCAACAATACCAACACCAAGCTGGTTTTGGCTTCTGCCAGGCTTTTACCATTACAGTCATCAGCCTTGTAATGGGTGTTTCCTAACTATCACGTTTAATGCTGGCTTCACCTTTTCACAAAAGTTTATGCAATTTGTGACTACTTTAACTCAATTAATTAAAAAAAAAAGGAAAGAAAATAAACCCCAATCAATCAAAAATTATCCAGATGAGACTTTTCTTATGCTCATTTTCTTAGGCTGTGTTGAGCAATATTTTCTCCACACTTAACTAGAGTGGAAACAATGTAGATTTGAGAAAGAGCCCTTACATCAAGCTAAGACATACTGCAAAAGACAGGCTTTGCGAAAGAAGGGAGCTAAAGTAGGTCAGAATAAAACAGGCAGAAGGGACACATGTTCCTCATCTATCACATAATTTTATAAGATGCTGTAAGTGAAGTTAGTTTGAAGAACAGGCTGCAACTGGTCTTCCTAAGGAATTTTCAAGGGAAATCAGTTTTATTCAGCTTTATGTTAATCCTCCATCAGGAAACATAGTTTGTTTGCCATGAAAAAGGGTATTTGTAGTCAGAACTTCATTTCTGTTCAAACCTCCAAGTGGGATGGCATTTAGGTGATGCTGGGAGTCTTCTGTTTGCCCACTGGATCAAGTCTGGTTTATCTGATATGACCCAGAGGTATGGTTTCTACTAAGGCAAAATAATCCAGCTATATGCTGTAATATACCTCCTCTGAGCTGTAGGGAACACCTTTTGCAGTCATTTAGGAATATCTCGGTGCTGCAAAGCCTCCTGTCAATCTTTGCAATGCCCACGGTCAACAGAAAAACAGCTGGGAAGAACTACAGGGAAACTAAGTGGAAAAGCTCAATCATTACCTACTGCCACAGCCCTGTAACACAGCGACAAGGTGGGATGCTAATACTTGATCCCACACCTTTCCAAGCAAGCCAGTGATGGCTCTTATGCTTTTCCATCCCAAAGTTTAGCCCTTGTTTCTCACTTCCCCCATGCTCCTATTGTCTTACCATAGATCCCAACAATGCAATGAGATGCTTTTCACCTTGACCAGGGACTGCAGTCACCACAGTCCCAGGGAAGACCTTTTTCATGGATGCCTACACACAGATGTGATTAAATACAGCTTATTGCTGTTGTGCTCTGCAAGGTGGAAACACTCTGCATAAGGTGAAGTCAGAGCCATTGCTGTCGTTCATAGCCAATGTATTGAACTGCTGTATCTTTCAAATGCAGGTTTTCACTCTTCATTTAAAACAGCAGTGCTTTGTTTTTAAGGCAGAGCTGATGACAGAAGAACAATCTACCCTGGCCATTTCTATTGCAGCCTTTGCAAAATATTTTGGCTCAGCCTTCAACTGTCTCTAGGGCCTGTGTATCTGTACTATCAATCCTGCTTTACCAGACCTTAAGGTGGGCCGTGGGTGACAGCTGAATCGTGTTTAATCCCATTTGAAACTTCATTTAGCTTTGTCCTAAACTGGAACACAAAAGGTCACATTTTTGAAACCTCCCTTGAAGCGTGGGAGCTCAGAGCTTCCTTGGCTCAGCTGCTTCTTGTGAGGAGTCAACCACATGAACCTGCTCAGATGAGCGGCAATCAAGCTGGGTTCAGAGGCCCCATGCTCCTTACTGCACGTGTGTTGAACTCCTGACAGTGCACCTACCCCACAGTGAGGTAGTCACAGGAGGGTGTTAAGCTACTGTGGTTTAGCCAAAATGTTGGCACAGAGCCACCGTTGTAAAAGCAGACAAATATCAACATTTCATCAACATTTCCCAGAGGAAATTTCTCCTCTCGATTTCCTTGTTGGAGAATTGCATTCCCCTCCTCCCCCAAATCAAGCATGCGTTTTCTCTTTTCTAAAAAAGGAAACACTACCTTTTACTGAAACCACATTATTTCTCTCAGGAAATTGCGAGGGTAACCTCCCAGCTAGTTCAGCTTAAGCAATCTTCTGTACAGCATCTGACACCAAGATACGCAGGCTTTCCATTCAAGAGGTTTCTTCCCAGCCTGCAACACTATACCATGTTGCCTTTTCGTCATTAAAGCTTCAACTTGGAAAAAGCACAGGAAACCTGCAATACAAAAGCACACGGGTATTCCAGGCAAATGAAACCCAATGGAAAAACAAACAGAGTTTTGCTGCTTTTGCAGTTTGGTCACAAGAGGCCAGATGTTTTCAGGCTGTTGCAGAACTCAACAGCAAGTTCAGTTCAGTGTCAGCCATGAGCCTGAAACACATCCATAAGGATATAAGCACTATGTACAAGATCATCTTATTGTTCTTATCAAAGTGATAAATTGAACACAAACACCTGCCACAGTTACAAGCAAATCTTTTGGAAGGAAGGAAGGTAAAGGGAAGGAAGTACAGTGCTTACTCAGGTAATAGAGATTGTCCTTTTAATAAATCAACAAACTTTAAAGAAGGATCTGATTAAAAGGCTGTTTATACTGCACTTTGGGAAACTTGTAGGTTAGAGAAAACTTGTAAGTTAGAGAAAACAGATGTGATGACAACTTTCAGAGATCAGTGATGGATGCTGAGTCATGGGTGCTCTGGCCAAAAAACGGTTCTTGCTGGTAACTCCTCTGGGAAGCCAGGGCCTACATACATCTATAAATCTATTTTGTTCTGCTACAGACCTTGTCCCATCAAGTGCATGAACAGGTAATTGCCAAACCTGTAACCACCCAGAACACAATATGTATGTTCAATGAAAGGTGATTTTAGAAGTAACGAGGGAGGGCTTAGTATCTCCTTTGGAGCAGGCTGCAGCAATGCCATAAAGCCTGGAAGTTGAGCTTTGCAGGAAGAGTGAGATCTTTGATATATAAAAGCAAAACACAGCAGAAAGCAAACCCTTCACGGGTATGTACTTTTACCAGTCATGTGTAGTGAAACCTGGGCTAGATGGACTGTAGCACACAAAGCCTGTTCAGCCTGGCTCTAGGACCTTTCCTTGACCTACCACTAAGAACTGAATGTGCAGACTATATTAGTTGTACCTATTAAAAATCTTTCCATAAGACATACAGATATTAACTTCTACCATGGCCTAAATAACACTGAAAAATCAAACAAAAATTTATATTGAGCCGAAAGATGATGACAGACTTCAGTGGGATTAAGCAATTTCTCTCAGCATTTTTGTGGGTTTAACTAAACCCAGAGATTACAAGCAGAAAGGAAAGAACCACCCCCGGATTTTCCATTAAGAAAAAATAAAAGGAGTGAAGAAACATTCTGAAGGAGCTATAGAAGGTAAACAGGCCAGTTAGACATGACATACTGCAGCCTTGACCTCCTAACAACAACTCTGTTATTCCCATTCAAATCAACTGCTGATATGGTTTTCTTCTCACCCAGCAGCTCCAGCTGTTTCTGAATGCTTCTGCTTTCCAAGCTTGTAAAAGGAGACCACGCACACAGGGAGGAAAGTAAAACCCATTAAAAAAAAAAAACAGTAAAACCTTTGGCTCTACGAACACCAAGAGACTGACCAAAAGTGCAGCACCTCTTCAACAACTTGCTTCCTACAGCAGGAGAAACAGGAGCAGGGCAAGTATCACAGATAAGCAGGCTGCTTCTGCAGAGTAGTTAAGGGAAGTTGCAAGTCAGTGAGTCACTTGTCATGACAGAGGGGAAAAAAACCCACTCATAGTTCTTGAGAAGTCTGATGGACTGATTGCACCAGCTTTGAAACAGGAATCTCAGATTAAAGCATCTCACCTGCTGCTTCAGGAGCACTGTACAGCCCTCCAGGTCACAGAGTTGGTCATTTTGAATGCACAACGTGTACAACTGACAGGAGAATAAATCTGAATCATGCTGGATGCTTTTGTCAGAACAGGAAAAAACTTAGTCATCTCACACAGAAAACCACATTGCAAAATTAGAGGTGAAGCCTGCCAGGATGGATTTAGCTATATTTAGGAGGTGCCCGTCACTGATGTGCATGCTGTCCAAAAAAATTAAACAATGTGCTTGATTGCTAGAAGAAGAACCAAAGATCAGCGGAAGTTCACAGAGGAGCTTGTGCATTTTCACACAGAAGACTAAGGCTGAAGATGGTAATAGTATATACATCCTGTATGTACATTGGAATTTATAATGTGCTTTTATAATATACATTGTTGTACATTGTACATGTGTTTCTGCATAAAGATTATGTACCCAAATCCATATTTCTATTTAGGCCTTCAAATTCTCATAAGTATTTTAGTTCTGACATAACCTCTGTGCTCCCAGTGCCCCCACTGCCTCTGCCCAGTAATGGATGTGGTGGGAATGCTGCCTCACACCTGGGCAGCCCTCTCCCTTCAGCACACTGTTAATGTCCCAGCCCTCACCTACTTTGTTGTCAGACACTGCCTGCAGTTAGCACCACTTTTCTGTCATCCTTCCTTGTTGGCACAAGTCTGGACCACTTTCATATTGCAAAGAGGAGACACCTGGGATAAATGACACTGAAATGGTGCTCATATAAAACATGTGATTTGGAAGATTAATGCAGCAAGTCCCGCTGAAAGTATGTCTCTGAAACAGGGTCTTGATGGATTAATCCTTGCTAGGACCTGAAAACTGGTAACTTTCTAGTGACACAAATAGTAAATCAATAAATTCTAGGATATTAAACCTGAAAAAGAATAGAGTGAAGTAAATATCAATATCTCTTACACAGACAAGAAAATTCTACAAAGATTTCCTAAACAAGGTTGGAAAGTCAGACTTAACTTCTTTCTTCAGTAAAAATCAAAAGAGGAAACAAATGTACTTTTAAACAAATTATTACAGTTACTAGCTGCTTGTTACATGATCTCCTAAGAGATAAGTACCAAAGACCAGCAGTTTTTCCAGGGTGCTTTGCATTTTTCAGTACTTACACTGAGAGCCGTTGGGCACATTACCACATGCAAACATCTCCCACAAGCACCATTCCTCTGTAAATGTCTGGCTTCTGCTCCAGTTGACAGTTGACCAGATGTGAGAGCTTGGGAGGTCTGGGGACTACTGAGCATTGCTCTGGTGCTCTGGGGTGGCAGCCAAGCCAGACAGAAAAGAACAAGTCAGGTAACTTGTTACAAGAGCTATTTTTCCACTTATGCTTTTTTTTGACTCCAAATAAGAACATAAAATAAAACGCAAAAGTGAAGTGCACCTGAGTGTATGTAAGGTCAGGCTTGGAGGGGGAGGCAGGCAGGAGGAGCAGCCCTGTAAAAGGGTTGAGTCACTGTGAGCTGGGATTAGGGTCAGCAGTGAAGCAGTGTGGGATGGGCTAGGGAAAGGTTTGAGGCACAAACACTTAGCCCTAGTGTAGCCCAAGGGTGACATGCAGGGAGGAGAGGGGACACCAAGCAGCTCCAGAGGAGAAAAGATCTCCAGGCAGCATGTGGTTCTGCTCCACCAGCCACAGGTCTGGCCCCACAGTAACAGGGATGTATTTTGAGTTTCCCAGTACATGCTGAACGCCAGGTTCATTATTCTCAATTAAACATAAGTGAGCCATACTATCTCCTTCAAGGACACTGCTGTTCATGCTGCTTTTCTGCACAGCATACTGAACTGATTTAGAGGACGAGAGAAATTGGGCTTGGCAACTCAAATATTTTGGGGTTTTGGCAATGTGACAAAACTTCTTGATGAGATGGATGTATGTAATACCCTTTTGCTGGCTGTTCTGCTCAACACAGGCATCTGTAAGCACTTCCCTTTGGATCATCTGGAAGTGACCTTTGGAACAAGTCAAATTTTAAGTGGAGCATAACCTCTGCTGGTGATAGACACATGATAGATAGTTGGTTACCTGGATCTGAAGGGCCAGTTCTCTTAGTCCCCTGTGGAGGAATATTCAACAGATAAATCTTAATACGTCACAAAACCATGTGGGATTCACCAGGTTGGACAGTAATTTACCCATCATTAACAATCACTTAATTCAACCTCTGCTAATACAGTTACACAGATTAACAGAAGAAGAGAAATCACTTTGTTGAAATATCTTATGCAAAATGGCTAACTGAAAGAACACAAACAAAAATATTCTGTATACTTTGCTTATGGTAGTGTATTAACCATCCTGATTTTGCTTGCCTTTGATTTCTGAATATGTATAATCCAAGTGACAAAATGTAAAACAATAATAAGCAACTTGCACACAGAAAAGAAGGGCAGTCCCATGGGCTTTATGCCTGTCTCTGCTCCCCCTCTGAAATGGTGAATTCTCTGAATGGTGACTGTTAAGAAAACCCAAGCAAACTTTGATCAGCAGTGCACCAAAGTGACTTGATCCCTGTTCAGAGGGAAACCAATAAATCTTTCCAAGGAAGCTCTGCATGCCAGCCCATGCTGTGCAGAGCAAAGTCAGGCAGTGAGGCAGAGGACAGGACTGCTTTCCAAGGCTGCCATCCTTGCTGAGCATCATTGCACTCCTGGCGCTTTCACGGCACTCACCATCACCTTCTCCAGCAAAACAACATGCAAATGACTCAAAGCAGCACAGGTTTGTGGCAGTCAGTGGAGCTGTGCAACTCTACAGCTGCCAAGGAGAGGAAGAGCCATGGTTTTAAAAGCTTCAAACAAAATTAAACCAGAAGACCATAGTCCTGCACTTGACATGCTCCTGGTACACAGGCCTGACCTTACTGATAGCAGCAGAATCGCTTGTCTTTCCAAGTAGGCAGTCAGTTGTATTTAAGCAAAACTGCTTTTTCATTTTCCATTGTCTCAATCTTCCCCAGATAATCCTGTTCCACTACACAGGCAGGACCCACCACACCAGGACACGGGAGTATGGAAAGCATCAGTTTAAAGTCACATCATGGTAGCGATTTTGAAAAATGCCTTGAATGCACAGGCATAGACATCTGCTGTGTGTATGTATAGGAGTTGAAGACTCTGTATGCTGCCAAAAAGCTCCAGACCCATGAGGGATTCCTGTGGCAAAGCCTTTGCAACCTGGAGAATATTCCCATTCATTTACCTCTCTCCGTAAATTGGCCAAAGCCACCTCCTGCAGCTCAGGCCTCAGCAAAGCTCCTGGGCAGAGTTTTTTTTTAGGATCCTACACACTCATAATGCTCAGTGCTTTTTTCATTAACAAGGCTGAAAAGCCCAGTGCAAGCAAGGATGAAAAGCTGTCAGTGGCTCAGGTGTGATTTCGTATGCAACCCTAGTCTCATCCCCATCACCATGTGCCTCTGTTCTAGTCCCAAGAGAAAGTTGCTGGACTTGCTCAGAAATGGAGTTTCTGTCAGGCATTGGCTTCTACATATGGTGTTGAGGATGCAGAAATGTTTCTGCATCATGAAACAGACTTACATCTTCCTTCTTTGTCTCAGTAGTATATACAATAACAGCCCAAAACACATGCTTTGGCATAAAAACAAGAACAGAGAGAGAAATACCTGCAAACTGTTTAATTAAAGATTTAAAAGTGAGAGAAAACACACCTAAAATACAATGAAACTGCTAGCTGCCTACAGCTAATTCCCTTCCTGCATTTAAGACAACATTTAACCTAGAGTAGAAATGCTATAGCTTTCTTAGTATTTTAATGTTTTTGTGAAGAACTAAAGATACAGGCTTGACAGTCAGTACAATGCAACAAATACAAACCCTTATTTCCGGCACAAGAAGGTATTTTGGAAGTTCAGATCAAGGTCCCAAGTGGAAGCTACTGCCAAAAAATGCAGCTGATGTAAGAAAACAGGCAACAGCAGGGTTTGGTAAGCAGATAAACTTTACTACAAGGCCTTGTTGTCTCATACGGGTCATAGTTACAAGGGACAGAAATCCCATGAGCTGACATGACATTAATCTCTGCAACTGTAACTACGCTTGCTGACTCCAGTGCAGTCATACACTTAGCACCCAGAATTCCGGAGCTTTAGAGCACACAAACCATTAATCTAGCAAAGCAAGCAGCTCCTGCTCCTCAGGGTCATAGGTACGCTCTGTCCAGGAGCCCTGCTGCATTTGTAAATACCTTTCATATTTGCCCTTCTTTTAGGATATTATGAGCAAAACTCAGATAAATACTTCCAATTCAACCAGACAGAACCCAGTAGTGGCATCACTCTGCAGCCCTGCATTAGACACTGATGCAGTGAGAAGGAGGATGACAAACTCACTCCAGAACAGCTGGTGAAAGCGAGGAGGAAATGAAGACAGGCAAGGAAGAAGTCTCTTGACATTTCAAAGCATGGTTCTGCTTTACAAGAGGGCTTAGCACAGCACTGTGGGTTTTCCACATTGTCTTTGTGGTACTGGGATGAATTTTCTCACCATGCAATCATAAAGAAGCTCTAGCAGCAATGAAGAGTTAAACTGAAGTTTTCCAGGCTTACATAATGTTACCACTGGTGAAAGTAATATGACATAAACTGAGGTAGCAATTAGAAGTCTTCACTCTTAACTGCCTTTGGCAGTACTTGGGACTCCCCAGTGACCATGATTAGTGTGGCATAACTGCAATATAGGTGAGCACTTACACACTGTGCTTTGAACTTGATTATCTAACTGATTTTAGCAGCACAGGCCGAAGGACCTTCCATGCCTGAGTATCTGAGAGCATATATTGTCAGTAAAACAGGCACCCAGAAAGGTGTTCAAAGGGAGGCACTTTAAAAAGCTGTTTTCTTGTCTACTAGTCTTCTGCTACCTTTTAAAGAAAACCAAGTACTTCTTAACCTCCAAATGAATCTGAAGCTGGATGAGCATGGGTTCCAGGGCATAACAGACATTGAGTTTTAAATACATCACTAGTTTTTATTAACTCTGGAGGAGGAAGCATGCCTGGCAGACAGCAGAACAAGAACCACACTGGGGAAGAGAGGAAAACATTCGAATTAGGTGGGAGGAGAAGGAGAAGAGGAAAAATCATGATTTTTTGCAGTTTGAAGGTATTTGACCCAAAAACGACAAGCTTGAGAACAAAAACCACTTCTTATTTTTTTTCATGCTTATTTCAAAGTATTTGTCCCCTCAATTCACCCAACATATTTACATTAAACTGCTTTGATTTGCTTGGAGACTTGGTATTTAAAATGCTTGTTAGAGTCTAAAGAACACCCTCTGAGAAACAGGTCTGCTGGTATTTCTGGCTCGGCATATTCAGGCTACACTTTTGAAAGGTTGGGTTTTCAGGGTGCTTTGTTTTTTCTCTAAAAAGGAAACTAAAAAAGACTTGGATTTCATTGCTAAAACTGTATTTTCCCTCTTCCCCACCACCACCACCCCGCAACATTTAGAAAAACAGCAAGAGTTGAGCATTGGAGAGCTTGGGTTTCCAGTGACCAAGGCTGGAAGGATTTTGAAGGCTTTCAATGTCAAAACCCTGGTCATGCCAAAATCCTGTATCAACATAAGCTGCAGGTTTTGGTTTTCAGAAGAGTGCCTAGCACTTGTTGTCCCTGAACAGGGCTTTGCTAGTGGTAGCATCGTTGATCCTTTTCATAAAGAGTGCACCAAGAAACAGGTTTATATGGAATAATCTAACCTTTAAAAGGACAGGAGATCTGACACATGAAGTCATGCCAGGAGCTGCCCTGCACACTGCTCCTGCAGCTCTCCAGCAGGGTGGGAGAGCAACATCAGGGCAGTAAACAGTCCAGAGGCAGAGGCTGCTTTGCTCACAGCAGCCTGGAAAACTTTTCTATCTGAAACTTCAATTTCTAATTCGTTAGGACCTCTGCTGAATGGCGTTTAGGTTTATGCACACCGCAGCCCCTAATGCATTTTAGCAAGTGTAATTTACTCATTTTTCAGTTGACCTACTTCCAATCAGGCTTGGTATTAAAGAAATCTTTCAAAAGGCACTAAAAGCTCCATTGCTACATGCTAAACGCTTGTTTGCGTGGCCCCTGAAAAGCAAGAATGAGAAAGGCAAACCTAATAGCATTTTACTTTAATTCCTGATGAAGTGGGAGCTGAGGTCCACTCTTGGCCTTGGCCACTGGTGCTGTGCAAGCAGCGGGCTCCATCCAACTGCTTCCTCCCCATTCCAAGGCTTCCAAAGTGCTTCAGGGACCTGTAGCCACCAACTGCTTAGTGCTTTCTGCCTCCAAAACTTTCATTTTCAGGTGTTTTTAAAGCTCCACCACTGAAATCAATCATGTTGGAAGCTTTTTCCCCAGCCAGGTGTTTCCTTGACCCTGAGTTTCTCAGGAAGATTCTAGTGGGAACGTTTGCATCAGAAATAAGAAGGGAAAAGAAAATTACTCATTTTGACTCAGTTACAACCTTACAGTGGTTGATCTGGATGCAGAGCAGCGATTTGGCATCATGGAGGGGTGCTCTCAGCAGCCTTCAGTGTTTCTGCAAATACCTGCTTCAGTAGGCTATGTCCTATGCCACTGCAGAAAGACACGCAGCCACAACTGTCCCCCAACTACAGGACAGGGGATGCAATGGGGAGAGACAGGAAGTTAGAAGGAGAAATTAGGGGTACAGAGGTAAGAAAGAAAGCAGCCCAACACAGGGATATCAGCTGGGATGACTGCTTGAAAGGAGCCATCATCACTGCAAATCTCTCCAAAGACAGAGCCAGTTTCTGAAACTGCCTTGTATCTGCCCATGACATCCAAGGGAAAGGCATGTGTCCCATCCCCCTCAAGTGCTGCCTATGGATGAAACAGCGGGAGCCTTCTGCTGCTGCTTACTCTGGGACCTTGCTGAGGATGGTGGGAAAAAACAAAGTAACAAAACATACAAACTGCACTGGCTGAGACAGAGCATGAACAACACCCTGGGAAGAGAACCAAGAGCTTGGGAGCCTCTGTGATGCCAGGAGCTGGAGGAGAGCCTGCTGGACCCCTCCTGTGGAAACTCAACTCAGCCTCTCTCGACCCACAGGCTCCTCTCTGGCTTCTGCCCGGTGCTGGCAGCTCAGTCGTGTTGGCTTGGAGCTGGAAAGTGAGGCACAGAGCACGTGCTCACTCCCCCGTCGGACTTTCCATCTGCACTGCCATGAGATCTGCTGGTACTCGGCATTGCCAGCTCCCGTTAGCAGCAGAGTACAGCCAACAGAGACAAGCTGGGAGCCTGTGAGCAGGGAGGGCAGCTTTGCTTAGCTTGTACTTGACTGGATGCTCAAAATCTGCAGGCAGGCAGTCGGGCAGGGAGTAAAGGAAGGAACCTTGCCCTTCATAAGGGCCGTGCTATCCTGCAAGCACAGCAAGGCCCTCCTGCCTCTGTAAAGCTTCACAACAAGGGAAATGGCAGCTCGTTTTGTCATCCTTCTGTACTTTGTGTCCCTCAACTCTTCTGGTATTTACTTGAAGCACAAGAAATGAGCTTAAAAACACCAGTGGCATCTGAGGTCACAGCCTGTGTAAGGTCCCAGGGCTGCTTCTAATGACCAAGTGTGCTTACATCAGTGATTTTCTGCTGAGTATGGAAATAATTTGAATAACAGACTTGAGCTGTTCTGCACAGACTTACTCTGAGCAAAGCCTGCCGTGGCCTGCCTGCAAAAGCAGCCCCATGCACATGATTTAATTTTGGGGCTATTTAATTTTTGGGTAAATTAATTTAATTTACCCCAGTGTAACTCTGGAAATCATTGGCCCTGAAGCATCATGGCAAGGAGGTTCATGTCAGCATTAAAACCTCACTGGAAAGGTGCATTCCAGCATCCCACTTCACAGCCCTCTGCTGTGTGCTGCTGCTCAGGACTCATCAAGACAAAAGGTACTCCTGTGCAGCTAAATGCTGGCAGCAGTCAAATCATTCCTTTTGAGCAGCAGCATTACAGGATGAGGCCTGTGATTGAGCAGAGCTACTGCCATGTATAGAGCTGAAAAGGGGCTGTGGTGTAGGAATGTGTGGGGCAAGGGGACACCATGTCACTGCAAGCCTGTGTAGACAACCACTGCAGCAAGGAGATCAATGCAGCTCTTGCCAGCTAACCTGGGGACCCTGATACATACTGTCTGAGAGGAACTGTAACACAGCAAAGGGCTGGCAGTCAGCTGGTGAGGGGTCAGACACATCCCCTCCCTGCTGAGCTGTCACTGCTCCCCAGAGCATGCCACCAGCTGCAATTTTGACATAGGAAACACAGCACTTAACACCAGTCATTTCCTCCGCACACCATCAGCTGCTGTGGATGTTCAGGAGTACCTTCATGGATACCTACTCCTCCCCTCTTGGGGCATGGCTCCCACCATGCACCCAAAGCCCATGCACCCTTCCACGGCCACCATGGTCACCCTGCTGCTGGCCCAGCTCTGCTGCTGTGTCCTGTCTTGCTCCATCCCAGGAGCCTGTTTTCTGCTCAGCCCCAGCTCCCGGCTGCTCGTGCTCCAGCCATGGTGAGTCAAAGTCACAGAAAATAAAGCTCCTCTCCAGTAAGCAAGGATATTGTGCAACAGCCTGTGTATGCTTCTGAACAAAGAATATGCTGTCTGTCTTTTATTTATGGGGTATTAACATGGGAAAGCAGCTTAACATTGACATAACTACTCCCAAACCATTCTGTTTAGTTCTTCCATCAAACTTCATAAAATAATATTTGTGTCAAAGGTAATTAATACAAAGCCCATGGCACAACCATAACTCTCAAAGGACATCTTAACCTGACAAACTCTTTCCAGAGAAGGCACTGTATTTGCAACAGGCTACAACCCTAGCACAAGCCACTGAGCTGTCAACAGTAAGCTGCAAGGGTGCTCACCCCCAGCTGCCTGTGAAATGCCAACTGATCCCATGGTTGAGTAACAGCATATGGGACAGGCACCCAATGGAGTCTCAGGTCCAATGTGGACAATGGCAAAGGATTTCACCATCCCCCAGCACAAAGTAGCGAAGCTCTGCTTTGGTAACTTAGGGCACATGCAAGGCACCCCTATATTATGTATATGAGTTTGGAAGTACCAGGCAGGCTGCTGTGGTTTGAGCTCAGTCAGTCAGTAACTCAGAACCACGCAGCCATTCCCTCATTCCTCCCTCTTCTTCCCCCCACTCCCAGAGGGATGGGGATGGGAATCGAAAGAATGTAGCTCCCACAGGTTGAGATAAGAACAGTCCAATAACTAAGGTGTAACACAAACCACTGCTGCTACACCAATAACAATAATGATAAGGGAAATAACAAGGGAAGAGAATACAACCGCTCACCACCCGCCAACCAACACCCAGACTGACCCGAGCAGTGATCTAACCCTTCCAGGTCCCTGCCTCCAGTTTTTACATAGCGGGCATGACGTGCTATGGTATGGAATACCTCTTTGGTCAGTTTGGGTCAGCTGTCCTCTCTCTGCTTCCTCCCGGCTTCCCCTCCTCTCTGGCAGAGCATCAGACTCAGAAAGTCCTTGGTCAGAGTAAACGTCACTGAGCAACAACTAAAACCATCTGTGTTATCAGTGCTGTTCCCAGGCTGAAAGTCAAAATCACAACATTGCACCAGCTACTAAAGAGAAAAAGGACTGCTACTGCTGAACCCAGGACAGAGGTATTTATCTACAAGGTCTTCTCAAGCAGGGAGGAACCTCTGAAGATGACATCCAAACAGAGCTGGGAGAAAAACAGCTTATCTCTAAAACTAGGGAGACTGAAGAAAGCAGAGCAACTGTTTCTTGTTCCAGTGGCTCGACAGGCTCTGCAGGATTATGTGCCTGGCTCAGGGCTGCAGCGAAGCATTGGTAAACTGCATGCCCAAAGGGATGAGAGACACGCACGGTTCCTAAAATGCAGAGAGAAAGCAGTGGAGTGGTAGGACTTCACCAAGCAGAGGGCTGCAGGGGAAGCCCAGCTGAGAGCTAGCAGAGATTTTTAAAATTTAAACTAAAATTAATTTAAAGTAAATTTAAATTTTAAAAATTAATTTTATAGGGTTTATAGTTTTTTTTACCCTTATAAAAGGTTTTTTTAAATCACAATATTCATACTCACGTTAACCAAAAAGAGGTCTAAAAGGATTTTTGCAGCCCACCATAAAGAAAGGCAGTGGATGCACTGTAACTTTACCGGCATGTATTAACACTGTATTCCCAATAAATATTGTCCCAAGTTCTTCTTGAAACTAGGGAAGATTTGCAATAACACTGTGACTCTGGTCGTTTCAGGAGGGTTGCTCCCAGCACTCCATTGGGGACATAAGAGAGAAATTATCCTCACTGAAAGATCATTACTGTGAGTTCACATAATCCTGCTTTTAATCAAATGATAATTTAAGTGTAAATTCCACTTCATGCTTTCAGAAAAACATTGCTATAATATACACTGCTATTAAAACCTCATCCTCCAAGAAGATCATTATCACAGTTGCCACATAGCAAAGCAGGGAAAAAAAACAACAGTAGAACTGAGGATTTAGGCAGATATTTAATCTATATCTCTTCTTCAAAAATATGAGTTTTATGTAATATTAGAATCTCAAATAGTTACAGGGACCCTAAAGGGAAAGTAGGACAGATAAAGCGCACAGAAATATTTAAGCCTGATTTTTTTTTCCTTCTGGAACATATACCTATGCCATTAATATTCTGCTAATAATCTTCCTTGAGCAATGTGTTTACAAGCAATTGCTTTGAAACCATCAGTCCTGTGAAGTTTTAGGGGCCTAATTGATTTGCTCCTCACTGGCAAAAGTGTGAAAGTTGGAATATTGACAGGGGTATCAAGAGAATTGAGAAGCATTAGCATGAAGTTCACTTCAAATGCAAGGAGAAAAGCAAAAGAAACCACTCAGAAGTTTTGGTACTCGCAGTAAAAGCCGACATTCAAACCACTGCTCGCACCAGGGTGCACTGTTATCTGCAGAGATGATAGGCCATTTCATCAGCTGGGGTATCATGATGATGTGGCTCATTATTCTTGCTAAATTATGCATGCATGATGAGGGGGGTCAGGAGAGAAATCAGAAATCATTCCAGTTCATCATGTGCCAGATCACTGGAAAATCATCAGTAGACACTCCAAGCAGGCAGCCAACCAGCACACAGGCTGTACAGTCAAGTATTAACCACACAGACATATGTCCATTTCACTTGCGGTTACCCTGCTGACGAATAGTAGGAAAGGATCAGAATGATGCATTGGTGTATCCTATAGTGAGCTGGAGAATTAAAAAGACCTCAGTATTTATTTCAGATTGTCACAATGGTCCAGAATTACCTGGCTTAGAATAATCAGAAATGAGCAAATGTTTCAGGGCTGGCAAAGCAGCAGGGCTGTCTCCTCCCTCCAAGCAGCAGGATTGCCACCTACACCCACCTGAGCTTAAGCAGGAGAAGGACTGAATTCTCCTGTCATTTAGCACCTTTACATCAATGTGCATGAAACAAAGGCGCACAGTAATGCTGGGCTGGTTCCTTCTCTGCATGGCCCCAGTGGAGTGCAGGGTAAGCTTCAAAGATGAGTGCTGGAGGGAAGAACAACCCATATATTACATACATATATGGTTCTGCTCTGACATATAAAAATACACAAGCATTCAAACCCTTGAAGCAGCCTGACAGACAGGCGGGCTCTCACTTCCCAGCCATCCCTCACTTCAGCTGAGGATACAGGGATTTTCATACCAAGCTGGATATTCCAGTTCCTCTGAAGATAAGCCCAAAATAGATCTCATGGTGTTTGCTTATTTTAATACATATGCAAGCCCATCCTACAGTGGGACATCCTCCTTTTGGAGGCGGCTCACCTGCTGGCTGAGTATTTGGTGTTAAAAACATCCAGACCCAGAGGAGCTGTTGCGGAAGGTCTGGGATGCGGTGGCTCCCAACAGACCCGCTAGCAGAGTTAGGCACCCCTGGGTGCCCTGGGCAGCCACCCCCCAGCACAGACTGTCACCTCTGCCAAGTAGCCGCAGGCAGCTCAGCGGCTCCCAGGGCTGTCAGCCTTTTTTGAAGAAGTGTCATGTTGCCACCAGCTGCCACATGTGCAGCCCTGTCTGTGCTAGAGAGAGCCAAGGCCAGCAGCAGAGTGAGACTATTAGGGGTTTTATCTCCATTGTCCAGCATAGAGAAACAAGACTACACAGGCAGACAATCTTAACAACATTGATGTTCAGGTAAAGCACAAAACACAGCTGATGGACCCTAGTGAAGACCAATCAGCAGCTAGTGCAAAGTCATTTTGTTGCTGCCCAGCCCAACATGCTTCCAAAGCTGGCTTGCAAACAGGCTTGTGCAGCAGAAGCACTGCAACTAAATAGATATGGAGATGGGGCCCTCAGCACTGGTAAAGCACCACCACACACTGGGCTGCTGCCGCGGCACTGACTCACCATAGTCTCATCCTGTGTGGTGCCTGAGGGCCAGAGCACAGGCTCATTCAGTCCCTGGGAAGCCCTCAGCAGTTCCAGGAGCTCTGCTCCCCTCTGGGGATCCAGGACAGCAGCCAAGTGCTCTATCAGTGCTGGGAAGATGTGACAGGAAGAGAGCAGAATAACAAAAGCTCTAAGATGTGATTGATGTAGGAGAAAAACCCATGCTACTTAGTATTAGTTTCCAATGGCATTTCAGAGGCCAGCCAGGACTTCTTTAAAAAAAAAAAATCCATTTCACTTTTCAAATACTGTTTTCTACAGGGACTTCACTGTGTTGTGCTTAGCTGGTGTTATAGCAATAAACAGGCATCTTTGCCTGAAGGGATTGCAGATAGTGCCAAACAGGCAACATTTAGAACCTACAATAACCTTTAAGTAATTGCAGAAGTCAAGCCAGACAGGCCAAATAGGCACAGAGCTGGGATCTGAGCAGGTTGGGAGTGTGCTTCAAGGAAGAGTGACACAGCACGGGCTTTTAACCAGGCCAACTGCTGCCAACTGGCTTACAGAGGAACTTCACATCACCATAAAGGCCAGAAACCGCCACTGAAAACCTAACTACTCCTTGAATGCCCGTACAGCTAACACTTTGTGAATTGAAGCCAACGTGCGACTTCCCAGCCTCCCTTGCAAATGGTGGGGACCACGATGAATGTGGAGATGAAGCCCTCAACACAGAGACACATGCGACTGCCCTGAGATACAGGGAGAACTTGTTTTGGGGAGAACCTGTTTCAGCTGAAGGGAAGGCTGACTGCAGCATAGTACACTTGATGAGAAGTGTTAAAAGCTATGCCAGAAAGCAAAAAGGCAAATGACTCTAATCAATTCTCCCCTGCCTCAGACAACCAAGGCTAGCAGGGAGATGGGGTGTGTTTGGGAAGCTGCTGAGCTTTGCTCATTAGTTGCTCATTGCTTTTCACTGATGAAGATCAATGATAGCTCATTGAGCATCAGCCCACTCATGAGGTCATTGGGCTGACAGCTCCAGTACAGCCACTGGAACATTTTAAGTGGGTCTGAAGGTACATTCCTTTTCCAAGGATCAAAATTGTATAAGTAGGGCATTCCAAACAGGAGCATTAATGCAGACGTTTTCGGCAGAGCCAAGGAGGTGGCACTGATCACTTTCCAAGGCCATGTAGCTGCAGTGAGACCTGGAGTCCCTTCAGGGGGTTGTGAACCGAGGCCCTTTAACCTGACCCACACTCTGCACTGCCCTGGGCAGTTTATGTTAAACTGAGCCGATTTTTACAGTGACTGTTTATGAGCCAAGAGGATTTAGTTTGAAATCCTACATTGTTTAAAAAATATATTTAATTAAGAGCACCCTCCCCCCAGCATGGTCCATAAAGCTTTCACTGGAGATGCTCAATTGAAAGGATCTGGAACTCATCACGGTACCATCTGCCTCTCTCCGAGAGGTGATCAATCATCCTGAAAGTTAAACACCCACAGAGCCTTAATCTGTTCTAATGTTGAAATCAACCTATTTTAAACAGTGAAAAGGAGGACATGCTGTCCCCTCATGGCACAGTGGTCAAGCCCCCGCTTCCATGCCTGACAAGCTATAAAACACCAATGTTTCCTAATTTTTAGTCAGTGCTAAGACAGAGATCCTTTTTCTCACAGAAGACACATGGGCAGAAACAGAGAGCTGTGTGCGATGCTGGTTCATACATTGTCCTTTGCAGGGGTGAGGGAGCAGTGTGCATACTGACACGGGAGCCTCAGGGATGAGCACTCCCCAAACTTGCTTTCCTTCTGGTCGCACACAGGAGCTTTGCCTGGAAGTAAACAGGAGCAAAACTAATGCCTCATCCTATCATGGTTAACATGAGGGGTGCACAAAAGGCTCCTTCTCCACAGGATATGGGTAAATTCAAAAGTCATTGGAAACCAAACAGACACTGGTGGCTCCATTTCCTTTTGCTAGGAGCAGACAAGAGGCTGGGCCAGGACAGATCTACAAGATAGCTTAATCTGTCCCGGAGGAACACTGCCCAATCAACAAATAAGTACATGGAGATTACTTATCCCTTGTGCTGTCTGCAAGCTTTGGTATTGCACAATAGGAGTGTTTTGGTCCACATCAAATCACTTCCTGAGACCAAGAGTGGTCTCTGGTGTTACTGAGGTCAGTTTCTCTCTGCCCAATGGTGGCTTGATACACAGGCTGGGTGCTGGCACAGCCCTGGTCCCTTCAGATCTCCAACTGCCTGGGATGGTCATATGTGTCCAAGAGGCATCGTCTGGCCTGTCAGGTATGGGCTTGTACAGAGAGACCAAGGGATCTCAAAGAGTCTGCCAGGAGAGCAACAACCAGCCTTTTAGATCCTGCTAACATCACTGTCAACAGCAGCACATTGCTTTTACAGTCTGGATTTCAGATGTACCAGTGCAAGCCATTAGTGCTGGTACTGTTATGTGAAATACCAGGGGAAAAAAACCATACAAAGCATTTACTATCATTTCTGTTCCTAGCAGATGAGTAGGCAGTCTATTAAGAGTTGAATTGAATGTAGGATTTCTGGTAACAACCTGGGATGAGACATGCTGTCATCATTGGCCTAGAGTAAGTCCTGCTCAAAAAAAAAGATCCCTGTTTGTCCAAATTGGATACAAATTGTTTGTTTTCTTAGACAAGAACATTGAGTAGTCCACAAGTTCATGATTCATTCTCCACCATGAAGATCTCCACCCGAAGTTTCTCTAACAGACAGCTATTTATTGACCTGCTAAACCTTCTCTAAGATTACCTGGAGGTACCAAGTCAGCTTCATCGTGCTGATCTTCATCTACAGGGAGAAACACATGGGGCAGCTGACGGCTCTGCTCATCACTTCACAGTTCAAGCTCCTGAATGTGGCTGTCCTGTGCTGGAAACAAGCTGTAGCCATGAAGGCTGCACTTCTGGAAAACGCATGGTGGCTCAGAAAAGCGCAACGATACCTCTTCTAGAATTGTCTCCGTTGGAGCTTAATTGAAAGGGAAGTAATTTAAAATAAAATTAAATGTGCTGTTTGGTGTGCACATGCAATATCGAAGAGTTTCAGGGCTCCTTAGATAGGTGAAGAATAATTCAGGTATGCTTACAGACCCAGGCCTTGCAGACTACAGACAAGCCTTCCACTGCCTCTGCTGAGCCCTGTTACAGTAGGGAGCAAAAGATGAGAGAACGTGTTGGGCAGGAGAAGGGGCAGAATAAAGAGGAAGTATTTGGGGATTTTATATTTGAGAATGTGAATTGGGGGAGTTATAGAAAGTTAGGCATTGACGTTTTATGCTTAAATATCCTGCCTGGGTTTTCACTGTGCACATCCAGGATGCACCTACATGTTGGACAATTGTCAAAAGGACACCAAGCCATACCATCACTTCAAAGAGGTCACATCAGGTATCATGGAATAAGTGAAACCAGAATAAATCTGGTAGATGCCCTACATTTATGGATTAAAAGAGAAATCTTCCTGACAAGATCTGAGCCCAAGCCAATTGCACTGTGTTTCTATATGCCAATGATGAGGCAACCAAGGCATGAAATGCGACATCTGTCCCAGACCTTTTCAGTCTTGATCCAGCTGAGGATATTGCAGTCCTTGCCATCAGGCAGACCAGACCATAACAGATGAATCTAAGTCTGGCTATGGATCCTTCTTTAGGACCACTTCCACCAGCGGGAGCACTGATGGGTGAAAAAGAATTTCCAGAAACACTTAGCTGCGTGATAGTTCATTGTCACTGGGAGTCAAAGGCAGTGAGTCAAAGCCCTGCCACCAGCTGTCTGGCTGTACTCTTCTGCATTAAAAAGAGAGGGAATGACCACAAGACCTGGTGCCACTCTGAACTTCACCCGCAGGCCTATGGAGATAGTCTTTGGGACAGCTTTCATGTCAAAAAGGGTTCTTGAGGTAAGAAAGCCATATTGAGATCAGTGAAGACTGATAATTAAAAGTTATGCAAATCATCCCCAAATCAAAAATACAGTTGCAGTTTGTGCTTTGAGGAAAGAGCACAAGGGGACAAAATTTAATTTTCTTTAAGTCAGCAAGTAAAATCAATGACTAATGTCTGAAATACGCAGCCTCCGTGATGCCCACTGAGATTTCTCTGGAGAAAAGGGAGAGAAATGTATGCAAGGCATAATACAAGTGGCATGAGTTAAGCTTTTCTAATCCTCTCTCTCCCTATCCCCAGGTTTCACTCCAGTGTCACTCACAAAGCTGTGTTTTTCTGATGTCTACATCTGACACATTTTCAAAGGCCAAAAGTGAACAACGCTCAAAATTCAGTGAGAGCCGCTTGAGAACCACTTTCCAATATTTATGTGAATGAGATCTGAAAACATCTCAAAGCCCCCACATCCCACAGAGGCCCTCCATCATACCCATGAGCTTTGGGTTTGGCCCAGAGCACAGGAAAAGCCTGAACTTGTGAAATAGAGGTTAGTCAGATTTGACTAAACATCTGGTCATCATCAGCATGGAGAGCAGCACTCTGAGATGGGCGTTTATGATATTGGCCCCAAACAATTGCTATTTTTTACAAGATAGAGAATGTAAAAGAATGCTGCATACAAGGCTGTTTATTGGCTCCCATTATTGTTTCCATCAGCTTCCTTTCCAACATCCAGTCACAGAAGAAGCACTAATCGCATCCAGCAGACACCTCCCCAGATACTCCCCGTGTACTTCACTCTGTCAGCAGCAGTTGCACTGCAGTCTGCCCCACAGAAACAGCTCCACCACAGGCTGGGGGCCATCCCACCGTGCATCTTCTCTGCTCCTGGGCCTGTCCAGGCTGTTTTCAGCACATTCAGATCAGTTCCATGGGATTAGAAGAGATGCCTGGCTCCAAGTGCAATGATAACGCTTACAGAGTTTGCAATTATACAGAAAATGTAGGCCAGCAGTTGCAAATTTGACTCTGTTTGGCAGCAGGGACTCCCTAGCACCTTCTGAAACCCATCCACTCTCGTCAGAGGTGCCTTCTTTGAGGCAACCAAGCTGAAAAAGTGTTGGCCAGAAATGTGTGAATTAGTCAGTAACTCTGTGAGTAACAGGAAGGGAGGTAGAACGACCCAGACTGCTGCCTCGTCACACAGGCTGTGGAGCTCTGCAGAAAATGTTCAGAGCATTATTCATCCTGCCACTCACTGGGGAAATACACTTTCACTGCAAGGCGCTGTGGGATGGTGCCTGTCTCTCCTCTGCAGTGTCTGCATGACACCTGCACCAGGGACCCCTCAAATGCCTCCATGGAACAAGTGGGGAATGCGAGCTATACTGACACTAGGTCACCACACATGCCCAAAGCACATAGGAAGAAGTGAGCTCCACATCTTTTTTGGAGAAACAGAGAGGATTATTTAATGAAACTGTGTGGGGTAACATGCCCCAAAACCCAGCTGTTCTTGAGACAGCAAACCTGCCATTGGCCAGTGCATACATGCAGTGCTATCCCCTGTCATGGTCTCCAGGCAAGATCAACCCATCTCAGTGTTGCTCCAGAGCAGAAACCCCCCTGCAGTGCTGGCTGGCCTGGGGTCCCTCAGCCATGAAGAGGTCTGTTGATACCACCAGAGCCCTCCATCAGTCCTCACCAGGGTAAATGCATGATGCAGGTCTCACTATCCTATTCAGACTACAAGACGACCATACCCAAACCTTGCAGATGGAGATGCATATAGGCTTACCTGTGTCTCTGAAGAGCCTTGCTGTGCACACCAGGGTCCTTCACATACTACACTGAGCTTAGAGGGATTCAGAGATGACACACTTGAGCATGCACTTTCCTGAATGAAAGTCACAATTCCAGATTGTTTCTCTGCGTTCAAGCAATCAGGTTAATGAATCAAAATAAGCTCTCAGAAGACTCATGCTCAAGAAGGATTAAAAACATCAAGGGTTATGCCAGAAATAGTAGGCTGAGATACAGGGTTTGACCCCTCTCTTGCCAAACACACAGAACACATAAGCGCAGTCAAGCAAAACTATGTAGCAAAGTGGATCAAGATGATTGTGACCTTCTTTGTAGGTTCCTGAGATCTTTTGTTCAGATGGAAAATAAGCAAATTAATATGCAAGTCTTATAAAGCTGTGATATACCTCAATTTACAGGAAGGCTTTTTTTACCTCTAGCTAAGCAGTTCACAGATTGCTTTGTGTAGAAGAGCACAAGACAAAAAATAGGAGCATTTCCACAGCACAGTGTGAAGCTTGCCATTGTCTGTAGGTTAGATTCAGTGCACAAATGCAAGAAAAATGATATCATGCTGACAAGTTAGTGTTTTATTCAACGATATTCTAAGAACAATTCAGCGGGGATGATAAAATCGCAAGTTTATGCCTGCTCAGCACTAGATAATAAAATTTCAATATTCAGCCATCACTTAGTAATATCACCAGCAAGTCAGAGCCCTGTTACATGAAGAACTTTACAAACATGTAGCAGGAGACCCAGTTCTTGCCAAGAAAAGTCACACTGACAAAAGCGCACTGGAAACTGACCGATTTAGGCATCTTCTCCAAAGGTTCTGTCACCATTGCTTTTACCCACCTAGATTCCTGTTATTCCAAGTGTTATTCCAGCTCTTGGGTCAAATCAAGAGCTCTGGAGTAAGTTCCTGCATATCCCATAACTCTTATTTGGAAGTAATGACCAACACATCCTCTGAACATGGGCTAAGAGAAATGGTATTTGTTTACCTTGCACAAACATTGACCTTCTACTTAACCCAGAGGAGAGTTCAATAGGCACAACCATATCTCATTTAACATTTCCATCACTCACTCTCAGCTGTTTGCCTTCACGGATGGGCCGTTCCAGCTTCACTGCTTGAGCATGATCCCAGTGGAGCACGTTGCTGCAGGCAGCGTTCCCAAGGAGCTCCTCCACCCGCGAGGAGGAGCCTCTGACTGCTGCTGACAGCAGAGGCTTTTGAAAGACGATGGGGCTAAATTCAATTGTTGTTGCTGAGGTTGTGCTGCTGAGATCTTATCACCCTGGGAAGCACACATGGAAAAGATTTAAGCAATTACAGACACAGAAAGCACAGCAGAACATTTGATCTAAACCTACACCCATCAGAAAGTCCAGCAATGCATTGCCTCTAGATAAGCGCTGAGCCTGCAGTAAAGTCCTTTGCAGGTAAGGGCACTGTCCCTATAGAGGAGGACATGCCCCTATAGAGAGAGGATGGCCTGTCTTCCAACTAGACTAGCAAAGGGCATGGGCAGTACAGAATGTGTGGTTTTAGGCTACCACTGGAAACTCCTAATGCAAGTGACTATTTATACAACAGACATCCTCCTGAGAGCAGCAGTACTCTGGACCTGCCTTTCTTTTAGTACTGTGATGACACAGGCTAAGCCACTTTGAAACTGTGTGAGGTACTCCCATGTTTTAACTGGAACGCTATTGTAACTTTTTATTTCTTGGCTCCTATTGCTCAGTCAGGAGCATTTCTGACAGCACTGGGCCACCTTCCAGGCATAACATCTACCAAAGGCCCCGAGTATGTCCTAGATTTTCTCAGAACACAGCACAGGGCAAAATAACTACAATTACAGCACGTGCAGAAGAGAAACAGCAGCAAAGAGGCCCAATAGTAATGAAAACCAAACTGAAAAAAGAGCAAACCAAATCTGCCTAATCTATGGCCCCAGGAGAAAATTGTTGTGAACAACAAACTAAACCAGTATACAGTAATGCTTTGCAGAACCAGCATTGCAACACAACTCTGCAGGGGAACATGTGAGCAGGGGCAGCCCCAATGTTCACAAACCCCAGTGCTGCTGCATCAGCCTCCTGCAACCAGCAGGTAGGAGCCTGGAGATGAGCTCCCTTAGCCTGCACACCAAGGGAGCACCCATGGGTGGACATGGAGCTTCCTCTGTATGAGAACACCCAAAGGAAGAGGCGAGCCTCCCGCAGTTGTATAACTTCTAAAAACAACAATACATTGGATGACTGACTTGAGCCCACCAGAGACAAGCACAACAAAGATACATTAGGATCCACCTCCTTAGGGTCCACCTCCCTAGTATCCAAAGCACTGTACAGTACACAAATCTAACAAGCACTTCCTGACTGCAGGAAGGGTAAAAACTCTAAGTGCTGCTAGAACTTAATTTCCAAGCACAATCAATGCTTCTGCCAAAGTAGGACCATTCAGTTCCCAGGATCATCCAGCAGCCTGTGGTAATAAGCACCTTAAAAAGACAGGAAAAAGACAGAAACAGTTCCATTAACACCTGTAAACACATAAGGAGCATGAGAAAAAAAACAGCATTCATGAGTTATTTCTGATCCCACCACTGACATCTCTCTGAGTAATCCTGTTACCTAGAAATACTCAGATTCATCAAGAAGTGCCTTAACTGTAGTCTAGTTGGCTGTACTTGACATGGAAGAAAGATGCACTAAATAGCTTGTCATTCCTCCAGGAAAGAAGGACTTCCCTGTCATCCAAAAATCCCTTTTCTTCCCCTTCTTACAGATGTCAAAAATTCCATTCCACTCACCACTGATCAGGCTTCATGAAGCCATTCTCAGTCCCCAGCATCCCTAATTCAAGGTGGCATTGTCACCTCACTAACCCTCTGACAGAGAGAAATTATAAGGACTGAAAGAGGGAGTGGTGGTATGGTATAAGAAAGCAGAGAAACCAACCTAAGTACTCGAGATCATTGCAGTCTCTATTTATGCCACACATCTGCATTCGTCCTCTTCCTAATTGTTCTCATCCTTCTTCAAAACAATAATAGGGACTTTTTTCGTACATCAGACATAGGGTTCAGATCTCTGGATGTCTATTCAGGTATAAAGTCTTGGTGTACTGTTGCATTTATGTTAAGCCAGCTCATTGCCACTCAACAATAGGCAGTGAATTGGCTATTGTTCAAAGAAATCACTTATCAAGGCCATGCCCAATAAAAACAAACTGTTAGTGCAAAGTTTTGAAGTGTATGAAAGGAGAATTAAGGAAGAAGGATGTTGTTGATGTTGTTGTTGTTAAAGTGTAAGATTAAGAAATGAGAGATCTGTTTTTTATTAAAAGGACTCCCTGTGCTGTTGGGCAAAATACTTTTATTTTCATTTCCTTCTGAATAAAATGGGAATAATACTATTTTCCTACTCAGTGGAGAGGTTTAAATCATTTTGGCCCTACTGCTCACAATGCCCACCCCATCTATGAAGCATGAGGTGAAAGACAAAAAACAACTCAACAACCATGTCTGATCGACTGAATTTTTAAACTCAAATTAACTTTCATCCAGCTTCCAAACCCCAAACTGACTGCACGCCATTAGGCTAGGAATAAGCATGAGAAATTACACTCTGCAGGGTAATTTTCTGGAGAGGCTGGAAGCCCCAGGGGAGAGGCTGGGGACGAGAGCACCTCCTCAACCGTGACCGCATGGCTGCACCTATGACAATCTCATCAATTCTGTGCCTCAGCACAGGGTCCCGGGGGTGGCTGGAGTCCAGGGCACGCTCTGCACCCCTGCCTGCTCCTGCCCTGCACACACAGGGTTTCAAGGCATTAAACTGCATTTACGCAGCTGAAACCTCCATGGTCCTGCAGAGGTAACCGAGTCTTAACCTGCTGCCTCTTTGGAGCAAGCGGGTGCATTGCATCCTTCCCAGCAAGATGAGCGGCTTTGCAGGCTCAGTGCCAGATGAACTCGGGGTTTCTGGGGAAAGGCTGAGCGCAGGTTTGAGCTGTGTGAGATGCAGACATGCAGGACCTGGGAACAGCTGGGCTGGGAGGATGGGACTGCTCTGCTGATGCCTTGCTGGATTGAGGGCGATCACATCCAGGGCTTCCTTTCCCATATTTCTGGGGAAATTATTGCGCTGCCTCCTACACGCTTTGCAAAAGGATACAGTCGTGCTGCCTCCGGAGCCTGGTCCTGTGCTCAGCTCTGACATGGCGCAGCTGGAACTGCTACCCACTGCTGTGAGAAATGGCTTTCAGTCATTAAGGGAAAAAAAAAATCACTTCAATCTTGGCAAAGCCTCACAGGAAATTTGCAGTTTCTCCCACACATCCTCTGCATCAGCAGGGCTATTACTATTATTATTATTATTACAATTTAACATTACAGACAAACAGCTTTTAGAACATAAGGGTGACTGCTTTGGCTTTTAAAAATCAGCCAAGATGCTGTCGATGTTAAAAGGGGCTGCTGCATGCCCATAACATCTCCCTTTCCATTATCATCAGCAACACCATGCAATCCCCTATAAAGTAAAAACACATGCTGGAGCATTAATGAAAATAGATGGATAGGCTGAGGTTGCCAATGTGCATTTTTGTGTGCAGATCAAGCAAGACAGAACACAAAGGAGAAACATACAGAACAAATGCTCTCAAATAATCACCCTCCAAGTAGTAACTGCACCATGATAGATTCTCTTGCAGACAAATCCTACCTTGGAAAAGCAACTGAGAGATCCAGACAAGTATCCAGGATGCACTGTGGGTCAGCTGCTCATGAGCACCCACTGCTGATGCCCTCACCCACTTCTTGGAGGCCCAAGATCGCTATGGCGGATGTGGAGGGAGGAGATCTCCATTCAGCATTGGCCTGGCAATGCTCCCCAAGTGTTTTCATTGTCAGTACACTTTCCTTCACAAACAACTTAAAACCAGGTTTTGATGATGGTCTGAGGTTCTGCTGTAAAAGCATGGCAGAACGCAAAAAACTCAGGAGACCATCAAATCTCACAGCTACACCAGAATCAAGGAAAGCTCAAATTAAGCCCGGAAAATTCCCATCCTGGTCTGCTTTTGCTTAGTTGCATACTACCCAACTACAGCAAACTGCACAGCAGTGCTGCAGGGGCTCCAGGACTGTGCAGCCCCCACATTCCCAGCACCCTATTCCTACTTCACCAGGGAGCAAGGCTGTGGAATCACTACCTGGCTGGCTCACCACAGATGGCATGAGTCACTGTGGGGAATAGAAGTAGTCCAGACACTTCTAAACTCTCTGAGACACACTCTTATGAATCAAACAGCTGAAAATAAAACCCAGAAGCCAGATAAGTGAGGCAAGGGCTGTGAATCTGGGAGACATTACAGGAAAGTGTCTTACGGGTCCTCCTTCCTTCCTCTCCTCCCTTTTTTGTTTGACTAAAAGCAGAAGGGTTTTTTGGGGCATGGCTTTCCACATCTCTAGTGAGCTTAAGTAACCCAGCTTGTGCAAGTAGCCGTGACAGGCCTGTCTGGTATTGCGGGGGGCCACCGGGCTGACGTCAGGCCATGACTTGGCAGCTTCCATCCTGAAATCCGAATCCCAGGAACTCTCAGCTCCCAGCTACCATGTGTGGCTCCTCTTGGGTCGCACCGGCTGCTGCTGTCAGGTTTGATTGTGCTGCACTCCCCTGACTGGATTCCGTTGGGATGAGTTGTGCCAGCAGGACATGTGGACAATGAGGAGGAGAAGGAGCTGCTCCTAGCATGCACTGTGCCCAGCCTGGCCTGGTGCTTGAAGAGGGGTCGCTTTCAGCCCCCAGTATGTCCAGAAGGAGCATGAAGGTCATTAAGGACCCCCATGTCAAGTACTCACCTTACTGGTGCCGGCAAATTACAAACTGAGTATAATGTATTTGAATAAGTGACACCTTGAGCCATTGATCATCTGGGGAGGCACAGGGACTGCATAACCCATGCCTGCATGGTGCAAGATAGAGTTTGCCCACAGCTCAGTTACATGTCAAGCAGTGCAAGGGAGAGAAAGCCCTGGGTGTTGATGAAGGCAGGCAAGGCCAGCACACTGATACAGGAAGAAAGGAAATGCTGGAGAGGCATTTGGCCTGTCATCACTTCAAACTTGCAAACACAACAGTGGTTATTGCCACAGTTAAACAAAGAAACTGGGGAGAAAAAAAAAGAAGAAGTCTACACTAAGAACAATTGCTGAATCAATACAACTACAAAAAGTAAAACTTTTGCTTTTCCCTAATAGAAAATTCTTGGCTTCCCATGGCACCTCTCTTGTCTCAACTGTGTTAGCACCTTGTGCCGTGTGCTACAGACTGAGGTGGCTCAGAAGCTCAAGCAGGCTGTCAGAGAGCTGCAGCTAAAGATGGCCAAAACTTCAAGTCTGTGAGAAACCTAAAGCTCTTGAAATCGGGTTTCACTCTGACTTGCAACAAAAACTAACATTTGCAAGATTTCTCATAACACAGAATGACTTTCCCATCTAAAAAGAGTATCTGGTAAAAATTAGCATGAAGCATTTCTGAAACCAGCTATTCCCTCCTCAAAGCCCAGTAGCTCTGAATTAAATCAAGATGAAAAACCACAATGAAATTGTCAGGGAGCCTCTGCTCCCACCCTACCCCTTTCCCTGGCCCCGCAGCTCACACGGACAGGCTGGAAACCCTCACAGCCTGGCTTAGGCTGCGGTTGTAGGTTTGGCGAGCCAGGATGAGGGCACGGAACCCAGTGCTGCCCACAGTATGAAGCCAATGAACCTGCAGGTGAAACCAGCTGGTGGCCAAACCACCCCTACCAAGGCCAGTGGGAACCCAGTGGGATCCTCAGCGGAGCCCAGGCATTGAGATTCAGCATCCTGTCCACTGAGACACTTCTGGTGGTGCCAGAACCAATCCAATGAGTCATCTTCCAACAACTCAACTCACCTCTGGAAAGTGCATCTATGTTTTTAAGCAATGGCTGGACTAGCAGGAGGCCAACACAACAACAACCATACCCAACAGGTAAGGAAGTGCCTGGGAAGTGGGACATCAACGCCTTGAAATGTTGCATTTGATGTACAGCACAAGGTTTCACAACACTTCTACTTCATCCCAGTTTCTTACACCCATTCCAGCAACCATCAACAGTTTCCCCACAGTTGCGTTCAAAGGCAGCTGCTCTTCATGCCATTCCTAACACATGTGGTCATGCAGTGAGGATGCTTCCATCTAACATGACCAAGAAATAAGGGAGAGAGGGAACACAACCAAGATCCGCTTGCTTAGATTCACTAGACACAAATCCTCTAGCCTTAGGGATAGCCAAAACACGTTTCCTTTGTACTCACCCTCAGAATTACATTTCCCACATTTTCCTGGGAATGTCCTTGAGTATAATCAATCTCCTTTGTTTGTTTTAATTGAGACTCTCTGGAGCATTTTAAGCCAATTCTGGCAGACAAAAGCAAAAACACAAACCACGCTTCCACTCCAACCATACACCAGTGAAGCTTCAGATTAAGAAAGCAACATGGGAACACCACAGTCCAGGTACACCTCTCCATCACCAGAGCGACCAGCTCACACAGGGGCAGCTGCCTGCGCAGGCAGGCAGAGCACACCGCAGTGCTCCCTGTGGATGCTGGGTTTGTGCTTCCTGGCTCAGAGCAGCGCTGGAGCAAGCAGCCTGACACAGGGCACACCACTGGCAGCGGCGTTGCTCAGTGCAGGTTCTAGCTGAAGAAGGAAGCCCCACAAGCCAGACAGGCTCATTGCCATCACCTAGGGCAGGCCATAACTGTTACTGTGCCCCAGCCACTCCAACCCTAATAACATGTTCTCCCAGCTCCAGTTTTTGGCAGCAATGAACACAGGGTAAAGACTCCCCTGTGTGGTAGGGTGAAAGACCAGCCCATGGGAACAGGCAGGTGTTTAATGACAGGATCAGAGATGCACATTTATGGCCTAAGCACCCAATTCAATCACTCCTGTGAGGGTCTTGAGTGTGGTGGGCTCCAGCTATGGGCTGATCACAGCCCTCCCGTGTCTGCAGCCTCTGACCAAGCAGCACACCATCTGGGGACAGGAATAGATAAACTAGGAGGTAAAAGGGAAGATTAGCCTAATGCTTTGGTTTATATAAAGATAGCATCACTCTAAGCTGCAGTTACTATCCCACCAGCCAGTAATTCTCAGGCCCTAGAAAAATTCTTCCATATAGAATCATAGAATGGTTTCAGGTTGAAAGGGACCTTAAAGCTCATCTAGTTCCAGCTGCCCTACCATGGGCAGGGACACCTTCCACTAGACCAGGTTACTCTCATACACCTCAAAAAAGGCACTGCAGAAGCTACTGCTTACCCCAAGTATTTTTCTTTACTGGTGCTCAAAAACACACTGGGATTTAAAGCTAAGCTCACAGCAAGTAGGTCACCCCATTTCCTTCTGCTGGGCCCACCACAGCAGTGTCAGGGCACTGCCCTTTGCCCCCAGCAGAGGTGCGGAGCTGCCTGCCCTCCTGCCCCACACCAATTGGACCCTTCTCCTGCACATCAGCTGCAAGACCCCATGAGCACCATCTGTGGGACAGCAGAGGAGGGAACAGTGAAGGAAAAGTGATGATGCTGGAATACGAAGCTGGGGCCAAGAGGAGATGCTCTGGTAGCAGGGCAGCAGTGGGGGCAGTGGCTATTGCAAAAGAGGCTTCTCGCCAGGGCAGACCTGGGAGCCAGCAGACAAAGGCAGCACTGGCTGATGGGCACTGCCCGCAGCATTGGCTGGGTGTTTCCCCGCCACGCAGGCACCAAGGGTGACTCAGCGCTGCGTGGAGCTCTGCAGAGACCTTTGGCATCCCCAGCCCCGTGGGAGTGCTCACTGCCACCACGTGAAGAAAGAATAAAGGTGGCCCAGGCACAGGACAAGGAGTCACAGCTCCAACTACACCTCTTCCTACCCCAGATGCCCGAGTGCAAAGAGATGATGCAGGACCTGCACTTGTTCCCATCACCACACCCATCAGGCATGATCTCAGCTGCCAGCATGTCACAGTCAGTGACACAAGGGCAGAAGTGACACAGTGGCACAAAGGCTGTGATGCCTCAGGTGCTTCCTTCTCCCTCCGCCTCTCCTGACACTCCAAAGGGAGCAGCAGTGTGCAAAACCTGCAGCAAGAGGCAGAGGAGGCACTATCTCCGGTTCTCCAGTCCCTTTCCTCCTCTTATTCCACACCAAGTATCCCAGCTGTGCCAACAGGAGGGGGTTACTACAGAGCAAGGGACATCTTCCACCTCCAGTCAGTTGGCAGGGTCTCTCTCATCCCATCTTCTATTTTCGGAAAGCGAGGATCAGTCCTACCAGCTATGACAGCTAAAAGCCCCAGCGGCTCCTGCCTGCTCCATGCCTACTCAGGCCCGCACCCTACAAGGTTCCTTCTGATGCTGAGACGTAACTTAAGATGATCCCAATTAAAGCAGCAAGTCTGTCACAATTTCAGCTGCACAAGTGAGATGAGAAAACTAATGGTGTCACCAAGTATCTGCAGGAGCAAATTTACAAACCTAATCACCTCCCAGCATAGCCAGGCTGCCAGTGCCTGAAGGAGGGTGATAGGGGAGAAGAAAGCTCTCAGGACTCTTAAAGAATATTAATTCACAGTAATAAGAATCAGATCTGTCCTTGCCTGTAATCAGCAGCTGAACTGAAATCCTGAGCTGGAATATTAATGCAGGTGCTCCACGGGAGGTGGAAACCTCTCAAAACCTCTCTCAAATTATGAGAATTAAACATTAGGAGAGCAGCACAGCATCCTGCAGTGCAGCTGTGGTGTCAGGAGGAGTCTGCTGGGAGAGGAAGATGAGAAACTCAGTGGAGGTACCACTGCCTCCTGGCAGAGCCCAGGACCACAGACCTGTACTGACTGCTTCCCAACACACCGATTTTAACCTGCAGGCACCCTTCCAAACTCGGATGTGATCCCTGTTTCTTCTGCAAAATACAGGATAGCTGAATTTTTAATCCAGGTTGATCGGGTGCATCCTCTGTGCTTAATGAAAGCTGGTACATGGCGACAGGAGAGAAATCACTTACTGTGACTGCTGTTGTATTTTGTTATTGTGTATGACTAGCGTTACATTTTGGGGGCAGAGAAATACCTCTGGCTCTTCAATTGTGTACTAAGGATTGGAGGTGTTCAGCTTAAGATATGGCATTGAAAATGAGCAGCTCTTCCTGAAAATGGAGCTGATGGGAAATGCCTGACACTGAAACCGGAACAGATCCAGTGCATCACTCACTGCTGAAACACAGGCTGCAGGCACACCTGGTTGTGGAAGAAGATATCACCCTGAGGAGTATACTGCAGGAGTATATCAGGCAGGTCTTTTAAAAGGCATTTTGTTCTCTTGTGTTAGCTTTCCTGTGTGGTTGACCACAGGGGTCACAAAGCAGCAGAGCACCTCTGCAACACTGAGTCACGGGAGAGATGAACTAGCCCCATAATTAGATAAAACCCACATCCATATAGGCACTTTGCTGAAATACAAGTGCATCATACTCCAGGCTTCTTACCAAGGCCCAAATGGGGCACTTACATCATTCCCATACATCCTAACCCATCCCTGGGAAGCCCTTTCTGCCAAGTCCCTCTCCCATGTTCCCTGAGCCCCCAAACAAACAGCATCCCGAGACAAGGATGCACCTTCTGCACTTACCATATCAGGGCTGGAAAGACTGAAGGAAAAAAAGAGTTTTTGACTCCCTAAGACCAAAAGAAAGGTGCTGGTGAGCCTTGCATGAAAATACTGCAGAGCAGGACAAACCCTCGTTCGGAGTGCATGCAGGTTGGGCAGCTCTGTACAAGCTGAGACCCCAGCCCTGACACGTGCACTCCCACTTGACTCCCACCTGCCCACGCTGGCCTGTCAGACTGACATGACCAGTACTGGGTGTTCTACTCGGGGTTCTCTGTCAAAGCCCAGCAGCAGGAAGGACCCTCCACCTGCTGCAAAGTTGGGCCTGTCTGCAGGAGATGCCATAGGAATGGGCAGGGAGATCCCACCATGCAAGAGGGCAGTGGCCTTCCTCCAAGCCCCAGCAGTGGCTGTGGGGAAAAGGGCCATAGAGAATCCTCCCTGTCCCTACACATCTTTCCATTACTCCTGTGCTGAGAGGTGAACCACTAATGCACACAGCCTGCCAAGGGGAAAGGAGAGAAGGATGCGCCAGACGGTGCCACAGGGACACCCCCAAGCCCTCTGCCTCCCTTTCACAGCCCAGACCTCTTGGCTTCACTTTGGTTACAGCTGAAATTTCCTATTCTTCATTATCAGAGATTTCTTATTCCCTGGCTATTCTTTGTCATTAAAGAAAAGCAAAGTCTAAGGGCCTTTGGGCTTTGTAATTTGCTCTGCAAGCAAGGCACAGAGTGACTGCAGCCATGACCCCAGAGTGCTCTGCATCTCCTCCTGGCTCTGCCCTACCAAAGCAAAGGTCCCTCTTCCCACCCTGCTCCATTGTATAATGGACCATTGCCTTCACAAAGGGGAATGGGATTAGTTTATGACAACTGAAGGGCAATCCTGGGTGCTTGACTATTGATGAAAAGGGGAGAAGTCTAATTTTTGTAACCTTTGAAATTAAATTAACCACAGTTAAAACTAATTATTTGGTATTTTTTTTTGGTTATTAAATGATCTGCTATATCATTTTGTAGCAAAACGTCTTTGTAACAAGCATGTCTGTACTGTACCTTATTTTTCTTTGCACTCAGCAGATACAGAGTAACAAAGGCAAATGAAATTGCAGAGCATTGATGTCTGAGGCTGCCATTAAAACAGTAAAGCACGGTAAGGAAGAACTCTATTTCTCCCTATCACTTAGACAACAGGTCTTCCCAAATTAACTAGCCTGCTGGCAGAGAAAAATGAAAAATTAACAGAGAAATTTGCTTTCTTTGTTGTTAACATCTATTTTTTTTTTTTCCTTATGTATCAGGTTAATTTACCATTCACGGAAGAGAGGATTAAAACCCTCAATTACTGGAAGGTGGGAGGAGTGAAGAGGCTTATAAGCAGCTCAGATGCACTGGACCACAACTGAGCCTGGAGACCTGATGCTCCAGAAAGGTAGAGCCTGGTGGAGGGGCTCCCGGCTAGGGTGGGCTGCA
>JANRGW010152714.1:0-18557 GCA_024733675.1 Psilopsiagon aymara
CATGAGAGTGTAGTAGAGGGGGAGAATCCCCTCCCTTGACCTTCTGCTGCTATGCCTGTGGTTATCTCTCCCCCAGAATATTTTGCATTCCAGCATTCAGTGATGGATGTATTTGACAAACTTCATGTTTCACATTAAAACCAAAACCAATCGCAGAAGATTCATTTAGTACGATGTTGCTTTCATTCTCACCTGGATGGTGCATGTGGAAAGCATGTTTATTAGCATGACAGTAAATCTTGCATCGAGTGGCTGATTAAGTCTCTGTTCAGATAGAGCGCCACTGACCCTTGCATTTTGGCAGTGTTCCTGGGTTTGATTCCTGTGGGGTGTTGTGGGCAGCACACGAGTTGACCCCTGTAATGACCAGAAGCTGAGGGTGCCTGATGTGAATTTCTTTTAGTAAATCCTAACTGCTGCCAGTCAATTACTGCTTGTACCAGGGCTGGGACATTGCATTTGTGTTGCTTCTTCTGTAACTGCTTTGAAGGAGCTGCCGTTTCTCAGCTTCGTATTTATGCTGCTGGTTAGGGAGTAAAATTAAATACTGTCTGAACGATAAAACATATTGTCAGCGTACCAGTGAAGCTCCAAATATGTCTGCTGCTTCCCCATTTCATCTGTCCACACTAGCAAAATAGTTCTCTTTGTGTTGTTCCATCCTTACAAATTTGCTACGATTTGAGTCTTCCCTGTATGCAGAGCAGCAATGTGATGTGTGAACTGCTTGCTTTTGAATGGTTGGTGATGTATGGAAGCCTAATAATGGTGAGTCCTATGAAAGGTCTTTGAGAAAATACAAACTGTGAAACAGGAGAAAGTTTGCAGATGTTTGCTAAAGACTTGGGAGGAATAAATAGCGGGGAGAAAGCTTGTTTTCCTATCGACTCCCTGTGAACTGTTGTGTGTAGTATATTCTGTAGCAGTATTTTATATGTCTCTCTTTGGGGTACAGTAAAAGCTTTAAATAAAAGATATCTCGTGATAACTTCTACTAAATATGTTGATATTTTGTATTGTTGCTTCTTCTGAGTGTAATAGGCAACTAGCAGATAACATGGCAAAGTTGGCTTCTGCAGTTCCCACTTGTGCCATTGCAGAAGCAGTGCAGTGCTTGAGAGCAGGGAAGGATGCTGCGGCTTCAGCGTCTTCACATTTCATGGAATAGAATCCCAGACTGGTTTGGGTTGGAAGGGACCTTAAAACTCATCCAGTTCCAACCTTCTGCCATGGGCAGGGACACCTTCCACTAGAGCAGGTTGCTCCAAGCCCCTGTGTCCAACCTGGCCTTGAACACTGCCAGGGATGGGGCAGCCACAGCTTCTCTGGGCAACCTGTACCAGGGTCTCGCCACCCTCCCAGGGAAGAACTTGTGCCTAATGTCTAATCTCAGTCTCCTCTCTGTCAGTTTAAAGCCATTCCCACTCGTCCTGTCCCTACAGACCCTTGTAAAAAAAACGTCTTCAGATTTCTTGTATGCACCCTTTAGGTACTGGGTGGTTGCTCCAAGCCTGGAGCCTTCTCTCCTCTGTGTGGAGAAGGAAGGTGGAGTAAGGTACCAAACAGTCTTATTTTGATTAAAGTTAGCACCCAGACCTTTGACTTTGGACCTGAAATACTCATAGTACTGAAATATTCTCCTCCTTCCTCGTGTTTGTATTTCTAGTTTACCTGCCTTAAATGTATGTCTTCAGACAGCTCTGTTCTGCAACAGTGTCCTCAGAGCTCCCATCAGTCTTTTCAGCAGCATTTTGGAATGGATCCATTTTTTTTGGTCCGTTTTAAGAAAAGATGGACATTTTTCTGTCTTGCCAGGCTCCACCTCTTCTTTGCTGTGTCCTGTCCTTTGTAAGTCAGATCATTTTCTGTCACCTTCTCCCTTCTGCTTTTCCTTTTTGATTCCCATCCCATACAGTGTTGGTTCCTGTCAAGGCCGGTTAGGCAGAGGCTGTAAGGGGAAGAAGTCTGTGCCAGGAACCGGTGGCTGGAAGGAGCCTTAGGAGAGGGCACAGATGGGGATATTCTGCTGCTGCCCCCTGGACGATATGAAGATGTGCTGGAGTTGCCCTGTTGCTACTTACACCTTCCTGTTGGCTTAAATCCTGGAGGAGAAGAACCGGAACACAAAAGAACATGTTTGTTCTCCAGTGTGGTTTGTGTCTGTGTGCGTACTGTCTATGAATGTGACGGTCTGTTGAGAAGGCTGCAAGTTGTCAAGCCTCAGGAATGGGTTTGTTTTTCTTCCAAATATCTTGCTACAAAACAATTTCCTTTGCTCCTTTTTGCCTCATTAGCTTGTGTGCTAACCTTTTTATTTTGGACTCTGTCATGAAGATGTTGATAGCTCCAGCACGTCTCTCTTTCCTGTTATGTCTATGTAATAACACTGTCATTGTGTTTTCCCTCTCTTCAGCTTCAATGTTCTTCCTATCCACGCTCTCTGGATTTCAGTGCTTTCTCTTTGATGTGATCCTTGTTTCTGACAGTTGCCCCTGGTATGTGCAAGTGTCTCGTCTTCTGAGTTGCAGCATTACCCAGACTGTCTTGTTCTTCTAATTGTCTCTGTGCTGCTGTGGACCTCTCGTTTTTGTCTCAGGCTGATACACAGACTGTTTCTGGCGTCCTGTTTGCTTCCCCTGTTATTTTTCAGTCTCTCTGAGGTGGTAACTTGACTGTTGAAAGGATGGAATGATTAAAGTAGTGTTTTATGGATCACTGGGGGGAAAAACCCCAAACCCTATCAGCTGCTTTTGTAATTTCTGAAGGAGATTATTAAAATATATCTCATGGCTTCAGCATTCTCTCTCTGCAGTCATTGTTCTCAGCCTTTCAAAGAACATTCTGGAAAATGAAGTTTTATCATTAAGATTACATTAAAGTGGATTAGAGAAAGGAAGAGAAAAGTATGAAGAGTCTCAGCGGCTCAGAACAGAAAGATGTTGGCATCTCATTCTCAGGGATGGGGAATGAGGAACATTAATAGGCTGATAAACAGAAATGACTTTTTCTCTTTAAGGTTTAAAAGGTTTACTTTGAACTTGCAAAGATTTAAAAAGTGCCATTTCTCTGAGCTTATGTTGGATGGAGAACTTTGGACCTGTTTCATTTTCATTGAACACTTGCTTGGAGTGAGCAATTACTTTGGGAAAGCCATCAGTGTCATCACTGGGGAAGAAGAGGGCCCACGTCTAAGCTGAACGGTGTTTGCTGCTGGGCACCTGCTTTCACATTCTGGTTTATGTTAATAAGGAATATAACTTTCTGTTTGGTTTTTTTCTTATGTACTCAGTATGTGGTATTTGGTGCGGTTTCTGAAGAATTAAGAATCTCTCCTAAGAGAGAAAGAAAGGATCTCAATAATGTGCTTTGGCATAGTGTGGAGGGTCGTAAGGAAGTTGAATTTCAGGCTTCCTGTCGCAAGGGAATCTGTGGTAACAGAGTCAGTTCCGAGGGTTTGAGTATTGTCTCTGCTTTCATAGAGATCTCTGGCATTTAAAGTTTATGTACATTAACATCACATTTGATCTGAGGCTGAAATACCTACAGATGGTGGTGCTCTTTCCAAACCCCAATGCAATGGCTGAGGAAATTGCCCATTTGTGTCTTTGCTCAACGTTTCTCATGTTTTAAAATACTCATTTCCCAAACTGGTTTCAGAGGTGTGTATCTGAGTACTTTTCATTATTTCAAGATGGAACCTAGCATTTTCTCATTTTTCTTTATGAATGTCAACTCAGTCATCATCCATCAGCATTTATAGAAATAGGGCACAATGTTGGGAGATTGGGGAAAAAAGATTTCTCTGTTGTCCTATCAAAATGTTTTACAATAATCAAATATGAGAGTCTGCCTATTTTGTAGTACTTAATCTTATGTTTGCATTTCTTCTTCTTCTGTTCTGACTGTAATCAGGACTAAGTTTATTTGATAGAGCAAATAATGTTTGCAGTAGGGTTTCTGTAGTGGGATTTAATTTGTTATGACATAGTTGATGAGGTTTTTGTACTTGTGTTTACCCTGCACACAGAAAAGGTTGAGCAAACCCTAATGAATGTTAACATAGTAGCTGAGGTTATCTGCTCTTCGCCACCCCTTCTGCCCTGCACTGGAGGTTGACCTGCTGCAGACCTGATAGGCTGGCACTTAGCCATGGGCGCTGTTTTAGTTCAAGCTTAGCAAAGTCTGGCTTAATACAAGCCCCGTGGAATGGAGGGTGTTTTAAGCCTAAGATTTTGAGAGGCACGGTGCAGTGAATCTTCCTGTTACATATTAAGGTGTTGCCCAAATTGTGTTCATGAACTGTAGATTACTGTTAGCCTAAATTGCCCCTGGAGGGGTGTTTAAGGTGTAGGATGCTGTGTTGTGAGCTGAAGGATCGAGGTGTGAGCATGGGTTAGAGTTTGCTGTGCAGAAGGATGGGCTGCAGAGCACGCAATTTAGCAACTGCAGCTGAATGATGTGTCGTTTGTATACTGCAAGTGGTCACTTCTTGAGTGACACATATGTGCTTGTGACATTTGTCGTCGTGGTTCTACCACTGGATTTTGTCCCATATTTCAGAGATGCCAGGGCTCAGCCTGCTCTTGCTCCTTGTTTGGGTGTTGGCTTCTAGGAGAGTTTTTAATACGGATTTATTTAGTGGAATCTAATAAGAATTTATTCTCTGCTTTATCCTGTGGAATTCTTGCATTGTTCAATAAGAAAAAGGCAAGTGTTCCCAGTGAGTATCCATGAGACTGAACTTGAGGTACTTGCTTGAGGGTAGGATGGGGAAGGGAACATCCAGTGCAAGTGTGGTGCCACTTCATGTTCCGTCACCATAGATACTACACTTGAGCACAGGTTCCCTTTCTAACTGATTAATTAAAACAGAGCCAAGGAAGTAATGGTGCCCTGGTAATGAAATTATCCATTTTCTGATCCAGATTTGAAGCCCTCTTGATGAACTTTCCCACCTGAATGCAACAACAAAGAGGCCATTACTTAGTCCCTGATTCTTAAATTGGTCTGTGAATGGTTCCGAATTGAACTAGAGCTTTAAACAGGCTCCTAATTCATCCAATGTTTTAAAATGCGTATTTTTCTTCAAGGGCTGAAGGTTTTGAGGTATGAATTCCTACATAAATTTCCCAAGAAGTGTGATTTGGTGACCTGGCAGTAAAGGATGTACTTGATTAATGCTGAGAGTCTCTTTTAAAGCACAGTTCCCTTTTGGATCTGTCTCCACTGTACCTTACAATAGTGTAAAAGCATTTGTGCTTATTTTCTTTTAATTGTAATGAAAAGAATACCCCTCTGAAGCACTCAGCAATTTTCCAGTCTTGTTTTTAGCATCAGAGCAACAAAGATCTTCTGTTACTGAGTAAGGTAGAGATGTCGCTTTTGATCTTTCTTGTTTGCTTGAGGGTTTTTGACTCATGTGCAGTGCTTTTCTTCATGTCCTGCTCCCTCTTTAAATACTTAAAGGTAGCGCAGGCTTGGGTAAACTTGCCATGCTTAACTTATGAACCAACTCTTAACAATCCCTACAATGATTTCACTCTTACTTAGGTATTGATCAAGTACTTTGCCAGCATCTTTTATCTATGTGGAGCTGCTTGGTGCATGCCTTGGAACAGCTCCATGACTGTCTCAGCAGCAGACTGAGGGCACACATGAAGAACGTCTCCAGGAATACATGGATAATTACACATCACCACATCATGCTGCACAGAGGGCTGGGAAGAGGAGGGACCAAGCTCTTCTGCCTTAGTTGAATCATGTCCACATTGCAAAAGAATTGCTAATCACCAGGCCTCAGAAGACATTTCTCTTCCAATCTAGGTTGCTGGCAAGCGCAGTGTGCAGGTGGTGGCTATAATTACCTGTGGAGTATTATCTGTCTGTGAAAGCAGATCATATTGAACCTCAGTTTTACTTCTACTTTGTTAGAAAAAGATTAAAAGATACAGTAGGACCCAAGACTGCCTTCTTTGTTGGAAACGGGGCATCTTCTCAAAGGCAAATGGGTTGATTTTGAAATAGATATGGAATTAAATGCTTTGTATATGTGAGGTTCCAGTAATTGTCTTGTGCTGAACAAGAAGGCTGTCACTGGGATGGTTCTTCTCTCCTATCTTTTTCTGAGCAGCTGATAATGAGACTGCAGCTACTCAGTTTCCACTGGTGCAGCCGTAAGATGAAATGGCACCAGCCCCAGTGTCCTGGTATCATGGTGATGTTTCTCCTCTTAGGTTTATCTCATTTGTCTGACTAAGGGAGTGCTGAACATCTCACATGTCTGCATTATCTTTCTTAGTGCCCGAATACTAGAGAAGGCCCGAGTGCAGCTACAGGAGGACATAATACGGATTCAGAGCCAGCTCTTGGAGGAGAAGAAGAAACGTGAGCAGCATGAAGCCCTGGTCAGGCGGCTGCAGAAACGTGTACTGCTGCTCACCAAGGTGAGTTCCTGGCTAATGCTTGGAAAAGCCTTTCCTTCTTTCTTTCCCCTACATGCAGTTTTCTCTTTTTCTTCTTTGCTCACCTCCATAACTGGTACTACAAAATTGCTATGAGGTCTTTGTATCAAGAGTAAGAGACATGAAGCTTGTTTAGGACTGTATTAGAGTAAAAGTGCTAGTACATCCCAAGGCTCTGCTAGTCTTCCCCCATCTGGGCTCATGCTGTGGTGGTGACATGGGACTTTATCTCAGGCTTGGCATTTATGTGATGGCAAAGAATGGACTCAAGTTGTCACTAGAGTGCTTTGAGCCACTGAAGGGAATTTATAATGCCTTTGGCTGCATCACCTCCTTTCCTAAAGAGAAGAAAACGATGGCACCTTGTCACCTCTTCCTGTGGAAAAACAATTTACAGCGAGTATGAGATTCACCTTCCTCTTACGCTGAGAGTCTGTTGGAACGTAATGGTAGGCACTAGACCAGTAAATTGAAAATGCGTTTTAAGGTTCTCTCTATAGGATATATCAAAGAAGTCTGCATTATCCTGTATCAGCTGTGCTGTCGTGATGAAATCCTATGCAGTAATTCTGAAGTCTGTAGAGCATTGAAAATTTTATATTCAATTCTGAGACTGTTCTTTGCCTAAAGGGAATAATAATTCTCTCTAGTCAGAATGGTGGTTGCTTCACTTCCCAGGAATACTCCTTCCAAAACTTCACTCTCCCTGATGTTATAAAGCTGCTCACCATAATAAGCTTATGCATGTACATAAGGTCAGACTCAAGCAGTTAGAGCGCATGAGAGGGTGTATCTGGGCAAGAGAGGAAAGAGCTGTTCTGTTGCTTATACTTCAGACTTTAAATTTCCAGTGTTAACTAAAGCATTTTGATCCATTTTAATTGTGCTGTACCTAATTCTGTGTAATTCTGTGTCATTGCTGAGCCAAGGAAGCTGTGCTATTCGGTGTGGTAAGCAGGGCTTCTTGGAGCATAAAACAACCACTTAACAAGAGGATATTCTATCAGATCTTCTGGCTGCAGAATTTGATGCCATGCAGAGTCACATAAGTGAGGAGAGAGAAATGACATCAGTTCTTTCTACTGAGGTAGACACTGCAGTAAGGGCTGAATGGACCAAACTCTCTCCTTGAAAACAGAAAAGGCATCTCTTCTCCACAGTCCCTATAATACCCCCAGCAGCAGACAGCCCTCCATGGTGTTCTAGTTTGGTACTGCCATGGCTGGATATGACAGAGGTAGGTGCAGAACCCAGTAAAAATCCTTCCTTTACAACCTTCTCAGCTCTCTGGCTTTGTGCTGGGCTGCTCAGCCCTGGAGGAAGTTTCTCAGATGGTTTCTAAAATATTCCCTTTGTTAACTTATTTCCAGCCCGCAGAATATTTTGTCATAGAATACAGAATATCATTACTTTCCCTAAAGGACTGGACAGAAAGACAGCAGTACATTGTCAGGTAACGGGTTGTACCCTCATTTATTGAAAGACAGAGCCTTTGCTTTGTTTGCTGTCCTCCCCCTGAAGAGCTGGAAATGTCCTTCATCAGACCATGGCAAATGTACTTGTGTTTTGACAGTGGAAGTTTTCACTGTGCTCAATGATTCCTCAACTGACCTGTTTTAAAAGAAGAAAGACTTTGCTGTTCTCTGATCATTTATATTCCATCCAGGGAATGCGAGGGGGCCTTTGTGAAGAAGTGCATGCATTATGGCACTTGGGCTATCTCTCCCTGGCACTGTTTCTTCCACTGGTTGCTCTTCTCATGTGAAATCAGAAGAAGGAATTTGATTTAATTAAAAAAAGTCTGATATTGCGATTTCAAATGAGATTGAGCAAATATATTGCCTGTCAAAAATAATTATTTTACATTGAAAGCATATCACCTAGAATGGTATTTAATCATCTCATTAGTGGCATCAGTGGTACTGTGCGTGTCTGTGTAATTTGAGACTGGAAGAGATGAACTCTCTCTATTGAATCTTTGTCTAGTTAAATAGGACTGTGAAAATCTAATTTGGGGGAGACTATTATATATATGATTGAATTGATATTGCTTTTGATAGTGTGATTTTTCCATTTGTGTGTATTTGACCCTCTGCTAGGGCAGTGAATCTGTTTCTGTATACTGAGCAAGTGAGGATTGAAAAGCATGAGATATGTTTAACAGTGTAAGTTTAACGCAGTGACAGCTATCGTCTTTTCTTTGGGCTCAGATTGTAATGTGGTAGTCTCAGGCCTTGAATATGTTTTAAAAGATCCATAGAAAATGGTAAATTCTTCATTTGGTAAGAGCAGTACCCAGTATTTCAGTAGTGAACTCACTCTGCAGGAGATCCTTGCTTTACCAACCTGGTTCCTCCTCAAACTTGCTTTTATGGCTATTACTTCTTTTTCCTCAAGTTTCAAGCAGTACTGTTTGGCTTTTACAGATTGCTTGTCTCAATTCATAGAATCATCAAATGGTTTGGGTTGGAAGGGACCTTAAAACTCATTCACTTCCAACCCTCAGCCCAGTTCATTTTTTACTTGCCACAGTCTGTCTGGGTTGCTCTCACTCTTCCATTTCAGTGCAGTTAACTTCTCTGTCCATTGCTTGCTTCCTCGCCTCATTTGCTTCTTTTGGGCTTTCTTGACCTGACTTGTGCCTTTCCAGCTGGTTTACTGTTTGGAATGGGCACAGCTGTCAATCTAGGATACTTCGGTGACTCACTACAAATCTCTCTTCCCTGGAAGACCTGAGCAGCATTCTCTAGTCTTTGATGTGCTAGTGCAGTGTTCCAGCCCTATCAATTCCACCTCTGACAGTGGGCTGGTATAGGAGCTGCATTAAGGTTATTCCTGTTGACAAACTGCTGTTTAAGCATGTTAGTTGATTACCTTCTCCCACATGTCCATGTAAATCAGGACAGTACTTCAGTTTTCTGATCTATGTGCTTGCAGTGAAACATAAGACTAGATTTGGACACCCTGAAGGTTTTCAGACATTGATGGCTTGAAGGTATCTCCTGCAGTGTCACTCTCTTCACTTAAGGTGATGAAAAAGCAATTGATGTTTCTAGGGATGTATTCATTCCTTCCTTTAGAAATCCCCCTGGCTGGTTTCACTGTCTCTTGGGCTATCTTTTTGCTATGGCTTTGCTTAGAGTTTTAGGTAAATCTTTAATCTCTGCTTTATTACCTGAGGTAGTTCTGATACAGCAGTAGTAGGAGATACCTGAAATGCTGGGGAAGGAGCTAGTCCACCTCTGCCCCTTTTCCCTGTTGGATTTACTGTTGTATTGGCTTTGAATGCCATGTTTACCTGCACAGTTTTGTACTTGACTTCTGTGTTGTCCTTAAGCTTGTGAGCATTTCTCTCTTTTTCTGAGAGCTTTGCACACAATTCCTGCTTTTTCTGTATGAAGTAAACTTGTTAAAAACATGCAATTCTGCTGCTGAATGACTGAAATTTGAATATCTTAGAAATCTTACGTGATCTTATGTAGGTCTCCCATAAAAAACCCTTTGTGAAAATCCTTACATGAGTGAAGGCAGCTGATTGAGTCAGTATTTAATGGAAACAAAGCTCTGTTTGTTTCAGGAGGGCAGCTTACAGAGGCATAAATGGACCTTATGCAGCAGAAGTGAGGTTGGAGGAAAGCAATTAGGGCCCAGTGAAGGGTTCACAAGGCTGTCTGATGTCAGGGGCCTGAAGTTGGTTTGCATGGGTCTTTTTACGGTTCTCACCTGCTCTGTCAGCCCTTATCTGTATTCCTCACTTAGCTGCTGTTCGAATTCAGACCTGCAGCCTCTTCTCCTGTAGTGACTCCTTAAAACAGTTATTTCTCCTGTGCATGAAGCTGCAGAGTAGGAACAGCGCATAACACTTGCAGCAGATTGGACCTGACGCAGCATGCCCAGTTTTTGTGCAGCCAGTGTGTGTGACCCTTCAGGGGAAGCTGCTGCCTATGAGTATACCAAAACTCAAACTATGAAGCCCAATTTCAGTTGCTTCTTCCTTATTCCAAATGAGCACAATTTGCTTCTTAAATTGTAGATGTAGTCAGTGTACACTGTCCTAATTGCATCCGTTGCTCTCATATAGGGCATAAGGCAGCAAATGAATTAATCTGGTTGTGCTGGATGTTGTTGTTTTGCTGGCTTTATTTCCCTTCTGTGCATGTGTCTGCCTTTGGGTACTCCACTGCCTGGAGAAGAGGCTGAAAAGTTCCATCTTGTTTCCTGAGCTTTCAACCAGCTCATGTGCTCCCATAGGAAATCTCTTTCCATTGAGACATAATTTAGACCATCACTGTAAAAGTTGGAGATGAAACAAGTATTGATTAACCAACTCCAGCTGACTGTTCATGCCACATGTTCCTGGAGATATCTCTGCAAGCGTCAGTGCGAAGTGTGTAAGCGACTCCCAGAGCTGAGAATGGCAGAGATGCATCAGAAATGAGACTAGGTAATTAAACTGTTCATTAAGCATGGCAGATGTAGAGTTCATGACTTGATTTGCCATCTGCTTTGTTTTGTAATCAGTAAAGATTTAAAATAATGCTGACGGTTTCTCTGTCATGCTGGGTCCTGCATTATGGTTTTTCTTAGGAGGTAGATGATTTTAAAGCACAAAGAAGGATCTTAAAGGTTCTGGAGTTTCAGTGAAGAAGGTGAAATAACCCTTTTCTTGGGATATATAAAAACATTAAATATTGCACTCTATTACACTCACTAGCAGTAAAAACCGCCACTCTGGCAAAGAGATGCCTTGCAACAGATCGCCTTTTGGGTATTGCACCCTGTGCTCTGTGTCCAGGTAGCACAGGCAGCTTTGGGGCAGAACTCTGTGTTATGAGGGCTACCAAATGCTTTTCGCTGGCTGTTATGATACGATGCTTCTCCCTTCCTTCAATCCACTTCATGACTACCATTTAAGCAGCGCCATTACAGAGCCTTGGGTGGCATGGTTTAGTGGGAGGTGTTCCTGCCCATGGCAGGGGGTTGGAACTGGATGATCTTAAAGTCTTTTCCAACCCCAACTATTCTGCGATTCTATGCTTACTTGTGCATCACCAGCTGTGCTGCCACTCCATGTTCTGTAACTGTTAAGTGCTGTCAGCCTGACCCATGCCAGTCCTTTACCTCTGCTGACCACGTCTTCTCTTCGCAGGTTTCTGTAAACCCATGGAAGTTATCTTCCTTTTTATGCCTTCAGATAAATACATTTTAAAGCAATTCCACTGGTCCCTCTTCTGTGATTCAGCAAGGCAAGCTTTGTCAGGTGAGGTGGTACTTACTAGATCGTCCTGCGTGCTTGAGAAGAGAGGAGACAAGGCACTTTGTATCTGAAAGAGACTCAACAAGCTTTTAGATTGAGCACTGTTCCCTTTAATTTCAACTTGATTATATTAATCAGTTAAATAATTCCAGCAAAAGGTGATTCATAGTTATGGGCGGAGGGGGATGATAGGGAAGGGAAAAGAGAAGATCATTAACTGCTGTGTGACAAGAAAAGGGAATTGCTGCCTCTGCAGTACAGGGGGTTTGAACAGATCTCTGTTGAATTGTGATTTATAATATCCATTTACATCATCAATATAATTCTCAGACCCCTCTTGTAGGGGACCTTTTAAACAGGTCAGGGATAAGCTACTTGCTTTTATGACAGGTCTCTTGCCCATGTTAGCTAGTGCTCTGCTGATGCCGGGTGGTTGTTGGGCTTTGTGCTCATGGTTTACACAGGAGTGCCTGGGTTCCTGCGTAAAGCATCCTAAGTTTTGTGAGGAGAAAGTAGGATTTGGAGGGTTGATTGCTGCTGTAGGCATTTTTCTGTTGGGGTTGAGGAAATAGCACCTCTTGTGTTTGCTTCTGTTGGTCTCTGACAGCCTTGTGTCTTGAGGTGCTCCAGGGAAAGAATCCTGTGAGGATTTTTTAACACAAGGGTGTTTCTTTTTTTCCCTGTATAACCCAAATTTCTTAATCATGTTTTTGAGTAACTTCTTCCATTTATTTATTGTGCCATGTTTTAGTCCTGATCCACTTGGCCCTTTCTGGAGCTTGGGCAGCAGCCTCCCAAATGCAGCAGCGTTGGAGGTAATCTGCTGTACCATGCTTTGCAGTGGCTGCTCGACAAGATTTCTCATGTATTTATTCTGACAACACCTTTCCTCTCTGTTTTTTGATCTTTTAAACGCCTGTCACTGCTCTACTTAACCTTTATGAATCACCTTGCTGTCTGCATTGTAAGGACCTTTAAACCATGCTCTCACCTTCCATATGGAACAGCTTTCTAGGACTGTCCCTAGAAGTGATCAGAAACCATCTAGACGAGGCTCTCAGTGACATGCTTTAGTGGTGGAGTTGGCAGTGCTGGGGGAAAGGTTGGACTTGATGATCTTAAAGGCCCTTTCACCCTAACTGATTCTATGAGTCTATCTGTTGATCTAATTCCAAATATCTCTAGATCTCAGAGCTAGAGTGATTTTCCTCCTTTGTCTGTACGCCCTAATTTATCTGTTTCTGGCTTCTGTTTCACTTGCAGTGGAATGATCTGACTCTTGGTGTCACGGAAGTTGCTTCAGAAATACAAAAGAACAAGTATAAATTCCATTGGTCTCAATGGAAGCTGAGTTACACAAGTCTCGGCTCCACAGCTTCACCCTGCCCTTCTCCTGAACCAGCCGTAACATGTAATTAAATGGTTTGGTCTGCAGTGCTTATGCTGCCCTTTCTGTAGCGATCAGAACCCCCACAATACTCCAATGGCAATTCTAGCAGAGATTCCTGCAATGACAGACTAACTTTGTGCTGATTTATCCTTACTGCTTCGTTATATTCATTACGAGATCTTATTTGCATGCTTGACATTTTAAAATATTGTGTTTGGAATGTGTTATTTATTTTGAGACCTTTATTAAGCAACCTCAGTCTAAGGGTTTAATTGTTACTGATAGCTAAGAGTATAATTACCTCAGTAAAATATCATGACTATATTTAAGCAAATGGCAATTGTGTTCCAGAATAAAATGAGTACAAGCCATTTTCCTATGAAACAGGCTGTTCCACGAGGCCTGCTAATGTCATTTGCTGATACAAATGCAGAGTCTCTCTATAAAGAATGAATAAGGAGAGCTGAAACCAATGTGTTTGGGAGAGCAGGCTGTCTGTATTAGTGTCAAAGCGGTGCACAAAGAGCATTTGAAGAAGGAAATATCTTGAAACCAGAAAATGTTGCTGTTTCTCAAGAGATTTGCAGGTTTCTGAAAGATGGGAGGGGTGTGTGTTCTGTGGCATGGCCTCCCAGGACGTGGGAATGCTTTTCTTTGTTAGGCATTAGCTCCCTTCCTTTGCCTGATTTAGTCATAGGTTTGCTCCTCACTTGGTTTACTCCATGAAACAGGTTGCAGGGTTGTTGAATTCTCATGTCCTCATCCTGCTCCAAAATGATTTTGCAAAGTGCAAGAGTTCCCTTAGTTTCTGACTTGTCTGTATCTGTTGAGGGGAGCTCTGGATCTGAGATGAGACTGAGTTTGTTTGGTGGCTTTGGGCACTGCAGATGTTTGGAGCTCGGTCTGCTGTCACCTTCCTGCTTCTCATTGGGTCCTCTCTAGTGAGATCGTTTGTTCTTGATCTGATGTTGCCCTAATTCTTTATAGCTAGTGGATAAATTTGCCTTTTCCCTGACTTTGGATACTCTGCTTCTTTGTGTTCCTGTGTGGGTACCTAAAGGCATCTGTCCCACAGAAGCATGAAGGTGATGGGCTTTATTAGAGTAGAGCTGAGTCACCTGAGGGCTTTTGACATGGAAATGGTGGAAGTTAGCTTCAAATGTCCAGCCTGGAGGCAGAACATGAATTGACTCCTGGGCCTTGCTTCCCTTTCCCTTTTAGAAGCATGAAAGAGCTCATAAAAATTACGTTAGTTATTTTTGTGGAACCAGTTCTGTGTCATTCTTTCTTTTGCCTTTTTTATGTATGTGGTAAAGTTTGTAATGATAGAAATGCAGAGTTCATTACTACCATTACATCTGATGCTTTTGAGGTGGAGGCACAAGGACAGCCTCTGTATTCTTATTGATGTTAAACCTAACAATTTCTGTTGAAGTGAGGTGTTTAGAGGGTTTTAAAGAATTTTATAGCAATTCCAAATACGCAGCAAAGTTAAAAGTTATGTGTTACTTTAGGAGGTATTTTTGAAGGACTATAAGAAACATCATATTTCCCAGAATACTGACTGGATTCTGCTTTGTTCTACCACTGCCAGGTGTTAATGCTCAGTGCTGAGAGGTTAGAATATGACAATTAGAAACATACCCATAAAAGAATTTATTTGACCTTCAGTTCCCATTTTTCTCTCAGAGAAAGGGCTGTAGGACTTACAAAGGCAAAATATTCAATAAAAATAAATCAGGTTAATCCAATGTTATGGCTTGGAATTTAAACTCACCTGGGTCAGGTAATTCAAAGTTATAGTTCCCTTGACGCCTGCGCTGTAACATTGGTTCCTGAGCTCCTCAGCCCTGAATTATGAAGGATGGTTGAGTGGATAGGGCAGAGAAGCAGGGAGGAAGGTGGATGGGTGGGATGAGGGCATTATTGTTAAGGGAGGTCAGGCAGCACAAACCTCACTTTGCACCCCACAAACAAGGGAAGGGCAAACAGCAAGAGGCGGCTCACTGAGGAAGTTCGGCACGGGCTTGGGCAGCATCCAAGGACAGGGAAGGGATTTAGGATTTCTGAACAGCAGGCTCTATAAAATACTAGCTAGGATAAGCTGCACAAAGGGCTTTTTGCATTTCTTTGTTCCTTGGGTACTTAGGGTTTGAAGGCATTAATATCTGTGCCTCTCAGAGCAGTGGTATTGCCACAAGAGCTGCAGCTTTGAATCTCTGACTTCTCTGTTTTAATTCTCAGCCATAAATCTGGGTTAACTGGGTTTGCTTCAAGTTGAATCTCAGTGGATTTTTTAAAGGATAGGGGAGAGAGATAATTAAGTAATTGCACAGTAGCTTATTTCAACAGGAGATGGGAGCTTCTGGTAAGAGCAGCTGCGCTACTCAGACGCCAGTCACTGAGAGCATCCTTTCAAATGAAGACCCAAAAGCTTTATAAGATTGAAGGACTGTTGGGAGAATTCAGGAGTTCAGGATTGCTCCTGGCACAGTGTCAGCAGCACGGATTGTTTTATTCAGTGCATGTTCACAACATCTCGGGTCAAGCTTTGCTTAAATTGGCAAATATATTAGAAGTCAAATGAGTTTTCTCAAAGCATTGCAGAAATGGTCTTTGACCCGTGATTTGTTTCATTGAGGAGAAAGGAACTGTTCCCTGTTTCATGAATACGTTTGCTTAGGTAGTATTTCAGATGGAGACAACAACATTATGTAATAGGAACTATAGCATGTGGACGCAATTTGGACAGTGGGGGAACTAAGACTTCATCTGTCCATAAGAATCCAGAGCCACAGGATTTCCTCAGAAATATCACTACCTTTTCTTTTTAGTCAGTAATTTGAAAAGGGATTAATATGTAAACAAAGTGTGAGTATAAGATGGGAAAAGAAAACAAGCTTTTTACACCAAGATGATGTTGAACTTCCTTCTTGTCCAGACCAGGGGGAGAACTGTTTTTATGAGAGGCTTACAATTTGTACAGGTTGTATGCAGGAGCTTCCTACATCCCTACGGAGCACTCAAGCTGCTTTTTAAGTGCAGGGAAGCACAGCCAAAGCAATGTTTAAATGTGTCTATTACAGTTGTGTCTACATCTCCATACTTTCCTTGGGTAACGAAGAAAAAGAATTGTCAAAGGATTCCAGCAAATGCATCCCTTTGGTGCCACTGTGCAATACTGTGGGGAAAAGAGACTAAACCCTACTTGGTCTTCTCGTCAATGCTGTTTTGGGTGCCACACGACTGTGGAGGGAATTGAGACAAAGTGGTTGAGGTGAAAGTAATTGACAGGGGGAGTGTTTTTAAAGTGATCACTTTTCTGCAAGGGTTTGAGGAGGTTTGCGCTGATCTCATGCCCAGGAGCTGCAAACACCCTGAGGGCTGGTTTGACATCGATGGCAAGTGTTTATCACAGATAAAGTTTAATTCTGCTTCTTTGCTATGCCAGCCCATGCTGTAACTGCAGGAGCTGTTCTTTTGCTGCAGCTGAATACTCTTCCCCCTATGCCCTTTGCTCTGCCCAAGGTGTGAGTGCATCTTCCTCTTCAGTCTTCTCGACCCTGCCGATGGCACTCTAAACCTCACAGTCACTTGTCCTCAGTGCCTGTAAGGAGCTGTAAAAACTAAACATAGAAAGAATTGGATGGCAGGACTTGGGGCTCACTGTCCTTGCGGGTACTTGAAGGAGAGATGCACAGTACAGCAAGCAGCAGGTCCTAGGCAGAGCACATAGGTTTGGATTGAGGTAGGTGGAATCTGCCCAAAGCCCCATGTGCTTACTGTCCATTAAGACAGTGCCAAGAACTGCTTCCCATTTCAGGGAGACAAGAAGCTCTTATTCCCTTGCTCTCTCAGAGCAGCATCGTCTTCCTTCCACTGGGAGCAGCAGTTGGAAGAGTCCCAACTCCTGCACCCTTTCTTCTCTGCCTCAGTGGGAGATGCATGGCTTACAGGTAGGTCCAGGACCAGCAGCCAGTTGTTACTGCTTACATGGGTGGGAGAGTAGCTGGAAACACTAATTCTGTGCAGTAAACACTGATAACATTGAAGATCGGCATATATGTGAAGCCGTGCTCTTTTACAGGCAACGTGCAAAATGAACTTACAATGTATGTGGAGCTCTCCAATTGATCTAGTGTCCGAATGTGCAATTGAGGCAATTTCACTCTTCTTCCCAGTTGCTGTTTTTTCAGACATGTGCATCAGCTGTAGGAATTCTGTTGTTTGTCCTTATAATAAGTGCTGTATGTAAACAGTACTTTCAAGTCTATAGATCGAAACACCTTACGGCTTTAAAACCATACTTTTCTGTTGATAACATATTACCTTTGGAAACCAACTTTGGAGGTTGACATTTCTATTATATTAATTACCAAAGAAGAAAAGCTGTGCTTGTTTTGTCACTAGGAAATGCCATTTGCAAGTTATTGAGAAGCTGATCGTGTCAGCAGTGTTATTGCATTATCCCTCTGTGAGGACCACCACGACTAAATGGCAAGAAAAAAACCTGCAGTAAGAAAAAAGCAATTTCAGGAAATATAATGAAATCAAACCAAAATGCCTTTTATCCCTCTCCAGTGTGAAGATGTTTATTAAGATAGCAAACACAAGAGTTTGGTGCTGCGGGGAAATGCTTGTGAAGCACTCTAGGTTGTGTTTTTAAATAGAAACCATCACACAAAAGAATTCTTGACCTTTTACGTGAAGCACACAGGACCAAGTGGCAATGTTCCAGTGACATCTCTCCCACTCCTCGTTATTACCCACTGTAACCCTGACCATCATCCTTCTCCCCCTTCCCTGTTCTACACCGGAGGCTGTGCAGGCTCAGCCTGCATGGACCAAAGCGCAGGGCCAGCATGGTGCTGCGAGGGTCTCCCTGGAAGCGGTTTCTTTTCTACCTACATTCACTCGGACAGTCCTTTAAGTAAATCTCAGCTCTTGTGTTTGCTTTTAGCAAAATACCAAGCAACTGTTTGCTTTTCCTCTTTCCCTCCCAGTTTAAAGCCACAAAGCTGTTAGTTTTCTCAGGGCTGTTATGGGGAGCAGCAGCAGCTCCACATTCCTCCTGCTCTGCCTCAGTGTCCATCCCACACACAGCTTTGCTGCTCAGCGGTGGTGATTGCCTCCTGCAAGACAGCTGCCTGCTTTCATAACCCCCTAAATAATCCTGTCTGCTCCTGAGCAGATGAGTGCCACTTGGTACAGTGGCCATTTCTTCTTTGAACGTGTCTACAAGAGATGTAGAGCACCTGATTCTGCTCATCCCAGTGCTTTCTCCCTGTGGTGTAACTGTGCAAAGGTACTATTCACAGGTAGCTCAGTGAGTTACTTATAATGGAGTGTGTTCATCACACTTTAAAGGCCTTAAAAGAAATCTTTTCCACCAAAGCAATAATTAAAACCCCCAAGAAAGCCAGTTAACCCACCCCCCCCGTTTATCTAG